>CATIWF010032652.1:0-23514 GCA_949630135.1 Balakata baccata
CATACCATATAGAGGACATGGATCACAGGTCACCGGCCGAGCCTCACCAATCTCTCTCCTTGCATGGCACATATGTATAGGAACATGACATTTGTAATTTGGGTTGTCTAACTGCATATGTATAAATTAGTAAATATGTAATAGTGTGTATATGTGATGCTTAGCTGTTAAATGTTGCAAAGTGATAATGTTATATGATTCAAAAAAAAATTCCCTCATTATAAACAGGAGTATGTTCCATTATATGCAATATACGACAACATGATATAAGTATAAGTGATATCCATAGGTATAAGGTGTTACAGGTATCACCAAGATATACTCAAGGTATTCAAAGAGAATTTCTCCCTAGGAAAGTATGCCTAAAGTATCACTAAGATATACTCATAGAATTCACAAAGTTATAGAAAGTATCTCCAAGGTATACCCAATGTATATATCCAGTAGGTGTATCCAAAGTATTCCAATAGAATTTCTAAATGTATAAAAGTATCCAAAAAGTACATTGTATTCCTATAGAATTCCCAAATGTATCAAAAGTATCCAAAAGGTATATCCAAGATATATATCCAAAAGATATAAACCTAGGATATACCTGAGGTATTCCTATTAAATTTCCAAAAGGTAAAATCAAGGTATTACCAAGATATACCTAAAGTATATACCACTAAGGCATTCAAATCGGTTGGATGATCACTATGATTAATGATATATATGATTCGTTCATTTGTTATGTCATACTAATACATCTAATGTATCAATTCATTTGCCGTTCATTATTGATATTCATTTTTCTCTATTATAAAATTATACTTTTTAAATAACATTATAAATAATACTTCCAATTAATTTGAATTATATTTTTTATTTAATAATAATTATTAATAATTGTATATGAGTGTACTTGCAATCATAATAATAATAATAATAATAATAATAATAATAACAAATTCAAATAATTTATTTTCTTTAATTATTTATTTAATTTCATATAAGTTTAAATAAATAATATAATTTTGTTGTTAATATATATTTATTACCATTTTTACTAGAAAATTTTATTATTTATATGTTTGTGATGGATTTTGTGACACCAAGTTATCAACTAAGACTAATATAAAGGGCAAAAATGTAAATTTATAATTTTTGGTCTAATGAGCGAGTTGTGAACTGAGTATATCGAAATGTATGACATGTTAATACAAGTTTAAGTAAAATTTTATGTTAAAATTCTTCCACCTATACTCCCAAATTGATGAAATAAGATTCGGTCCCACATAAGTTTTAGATATATGGGTAAATTAGTGAATAACGATTAAATGGAAATGGGTACCCAACCCATATCCACACTAATCTACCCATTTGTCACACATAATATATATTAATTAACTCATTTAACTAATTATAAGTATATACTTTAAATTAGTCTAATTTATATTTAATTTAATTAATATTTGTAGATATTTTTTATTTCTATTAATTAGTAAATATATGTATTTATTTAAAATTTAAAAATGATTTTTTAGAAATATTATTATTAAAAATTTAATATTAATATTTAGCTACCATATCACCACAACAGATGTGATCGCTATTTAGCTACCACAAAATTTTGTGGTACCTAAAATTAGTCTAATTCACTTTTTATTAATTTTTTTCTAAAATAAAATTATACTTTCTATATAAAATTATAATAATACTTTTAATTAATTTGAATTATATTATTTATTTAGTAATAATCATTAATAATTATATATAAGTGTACTTTCAACTATAATAATTAATAATAATTATAATAAAAAGTTCAAATAATTTATTATATTTAATTATATATAAGTGTAATAATTAATTAATTAATTTTTTTGTTAATATAAGTTTACTACTATTTTTATTGGAAAATTTTATTATTTATACTGTTAAAATTTTTTTGAAGTTTTCGATATAATTTTTTTGCAAAGATAATTATGCATTTCCCTATTTGGTGCACCAAAAGATATATATGAATCGAACTCAAATAAAATCAAGACCATCGAAAATTTAGTATACTGTAATCGGATTTGTGACACTAAGTTACTGAGTGAAACTGATATAAAGGGCAAAATCGTAAATTTAATATTTTTGGTTCAATGAGTGAGTTATGAACCGAGCATACCAGGACATAGGGTATGTTAATATAAGTCTATGAGTAAAATTTTACCAAAATTCTTTCGTTTACACTCCCAAATTGATGAAATAAAATTCAGGTAACATGTAAATTTTAGATACATAGGTAAATTGGTGGGTTAAGATTATTTGCCACCCCTAATATATATTGATTAACTAATTAATTAACTCATTTAACTAATATAAGTATTTACTTCAAATTAATCTCATTTATATTTAATTTAATTAATATAAATATTATTTGGGCAATTATTATAAAATAAATAATTAATTTATAACATTAAAATTTAATTAATTCTTATTTATTAATTAATTAAATTTAAATATAATACTTGTATAATATCTACCACAATTGTTGTCGATGATTGGATTTGTGACAGATAAAAGAGGCAATTTTATGTCAAAATTCTTTTATCTACACTCAAATTAATGAAATAAAATTCAAGTCCCGGATAAATTTTACATATATGGGTAAATTGGTGAGTTACGATTAAATGGGAGGATACCCAACCTATATCTACCTTAATCTACCCATTTCTCACCCCTAATATATATTAATTAATTCATTTAACTAATATTAGTATATACTTCAAATTAGTCTAATTTATATTTAGTTTATTTAATATATATATATATTATTTTGGCTATTATTATAATATATATAATTTAATTATTTAGTTTATTTAATATATTTACACTTGTAGTCGTTATTAGCTACCACAATAATTGTGGTAGCTAAAAAACGACCACATTTTGTGTGGTCGCTAAATAGCTACCACATATGTTGTGGTCACTAATAGCAATCATTTTTTTGTTCTCTAAGTGGTCTCTAAACTTGCTGCCAAAGAAAGGCTGCCAAATTTATGGTCACTAATTTTTAGTTTCTAAGTGGTAACTATTAATTTTTTTTTTCCGGTCTAATAAAACTCTTATCAAAAAGCTCTTGCAACTACACTTTAAGCTTTTTCATTTCAGAGGGGCCCATCCTATGCAGGAGTAACTTCAATAGAAAAATCAACCTCTCTCAGAAGGTAACCCTGGTAATTCTTCTAAAAACACATCCAGAAATTCATTAACTACCAGAATATCCTTAAGATCGGGACTTCCCTTTCAGATATCAATTACATGCACCAGATAAGCTTCACATCCTTTCCTAATCATCCTCTAAGCTTTCAACATAGTAATAACCTGTGGTTGCTGTGGGAATATTTCACTGTTTGCTATCACTTCCTCTTGTTCAGCTATCTTAAGCATCACACATTTGGATTTGCAGTCAACTACTACCCCATGTCTTGAGAGCCAATCCATGCACAAAATAATATCATATTTGTAGAAAGACAACTCAATCAAATCCACAGAAAATTCTTTCCCATGTACTATTAAAGGACAATTTCGACATACTTTACTCACTCTCACACTGTGCCCTAATGGATTCACAACTTCAATTTCAAATTCTAAATCTCCTTTTATCAAATCATATTGATTATGTATATTTGTGCAAATGTATAAATGCGTGGATTCTGGATCTATAAGTGCACAAACATCAAAGCCAAATAAAGAAAACATACCAGCTATGACATCAGTTGCTGCTTGATCTTCCTTCCCTTTCATCGCATATGCTCTTGCTAGTGTTCTATTAGAACTCGGTCTATTCACTGTTTTTAAGAATGCCTGTCTAGGCCGACCCTGTCCTCTAGATGGCTATGTCCTAGCCTGTATCGGAGTAGATCTAACTGTCTAAGTAGAATCTCTCCTCAAGTGCTCTTCAGATATATAACTAAAACATGCACTAGTAGCATACCAACACTCTCCTTAGTGAGTCCTACCACAAAAACCACATATGGGCACAGCTTCTCCCCTTACCTGTGTCTAAGAACTAGCCACAGCTAAAGAGGCTCTAGGTGGCTGTTCTCTCCTAAAGGATCCCTTCTATGGCTGGGAATAACTCTTCTCTACACCTCGTCCCTGTGGATGGCTCAAAAAGAAATGACCCTTCTTTCCTAAAGAATGGGCCTCAAGGGTAGCTAGCTTCTTAGATGTCTCTTCTATCTTCCTCTTCTTTCTTTACTCTAGACTGAGGGCTGAATAAATGAACTTAGCAAAGCTGCTCTGGAGTAATGCAATCACAACATCACCAACCTTAGAATTGAGGCCATCTTCGAACCTCCTACATTTATCTCTTTCTTTTGCTATCATGTCTGTGGCATACTTGCTCAATCTTACAAAATCCCTCTAGTATTCCATCACTGACATCTTTCCTTGCTTGAGCACCATAAACTCTTTTTTCTTCTCATCAAGAAAAACCAAAGGAATACACTGCTCACAGAACTCAGCCATGAAGAAATCCCATGTAACAAGTTCCTCAACCTCTAGCTTGATAATAACGGACTTCCACCATTCATACACTTCCTCCTGTAATAAGGAAGTAGCAAATATGGCTTTATCTTCCAAGTCCACTTGTAACTCTCTAAATATTCTTTCCATCTTCTCAATCTGGTACTCTGCCACAGCAGGATCATCATCTTTCTTTCCATGAAAATCAGTAGCACCGTATTTCCTAAGCTTCTCAATTATGGCTTTAGGCTTAGGTGGAGGTGGCGGTAGCGACTGTGGAGTAGGTTGTGGTATAGCTCTCACCACTCTCTCAAATATACCAGCCATCTACCGTATAAAAGGATTCTCCTCTTGTTCTAGCTGCTCAGCTGTAGGCCATGAGGATTCAGGTGATGCATCATGCCCATGTACACTTGTAGCACTAGGGTGGGAAGGAGTCCTACTATCCAGGTTACTATGGCTCTCTACCATGCTAGGGTCATGCTCTTCTGAGGATATTGCCTATAATCCTATAAGTTGATAGAGAAGTAGCCTATATCAGAGTCATAAAGACTTATGCATGTATGCATGATAATCCTTTTCCTAATTTAGGTCTAGAAATGCCTAAACCTATGCTCTGATACTAACCAACTGTGATGCCCTACCTATATAACAGGACTATATCTACTATTTCACCTGATAACAAGAATAATCTCATTATATAGATAGAATTCCACTATTTGTGCTTCTTATACTAGTTAATTACTACTTATATCATAAAGGCTCATATATATTTTTTTTTCTTTTCACATTATATCAGCATTTAATATCGGCTCAAGGCCTCATCATTGTTCAGATCATATAGTCTTGGCTTAGGCCCCATACAGGTACAAAATACATATCATACTTCTGTCATAATACAGGCCATTGTCAATATTCTCATATGCATGGATATACAAGACACAAAACATAATAAACTAGATCTACAAACCTGATCTCAAATGTCCTCTCTTGATATGGGCTCTGGCATACTTCTTTTCTTTCAACTTTACTATCTACAAGCTCCTTGACCTATGTGAGAAAAATTCATACTAAGTTATCTCTAACTTAGTGGTACATATAGGCATTGTGATTTTTCCATGCAATCATATAAAAATAGCATAACATATATAGTGTAATGGCATCACATACATGGCATTATGTATCATGGCATATGAACATTATATCATATTTATGAAAGCTATAGAAATGTCGTATCACATGCATACAGTGTCTGTGTTCAATTCATATTACATGCCTTTATATCTTTACCCTCATTCGTGTCATTAATCTCTTACTATCAATCATACCTGTTATGTTCATTTTCTTTTCAATAAATAACTTTGATGAATATAGCCCAAGCCTTATTTCCTGAACTGGCCGGATACAAGGTGTGAAGTAGGCACTCATAGTCCAGGGTCATACATCCTACTCACTCTTTATATAGGGTAATAAAGTAGGCACTCCCAATCTAGGGTCAGACATCCTACATACCCACTAAGTCCTGTGTGCTTATCTGAGCTCATATTGATATATATTGAAACCCTCTAATTAACCTTTCTAACATTTAACCATGCCATTTCATGTCTCATATTACATAATATCATATTACTTAATGAAGAGGCATGCTCAACAACATCATTGCACATAATTCAATATTTACATGCATTTATCACATTTAAAAGGGAAATAACAATGCATATATGTACAAACCTCTATTAGGAGTTTGACAAAAACTCAACTAAAGAACTATCTACTCTCCTTGTCAATTCCTCCCTCTTGTCTTTGTCCCCTTATGACAAACAATACCACATATGAAAAACTATGTCTATAGTAGTATGGCAAAAATGTAAAACTAACCCATCTCCCCAAACTATGGTTATTGTGCATGATTTCTACTCCATATCATGGTACCTCACTTTCAATAATCTCATAGAACACAATTACACACAAAACTTCATCACCCTTCTCTTCCCATAACCTCTCTTTTATAGATTTCCAACCAATCAACCAAATCACCTCATATAGCTTCATAATCATGTTAAAGAGATAGTTTTCATGGATTTTCTTACCTCTTTAAAGTAGAAACTACCCTTGATCATGCAAGGAACTCATGGAATCTCTTGCACCAACTTTCTTTCTCCTACAAAAACTCACTAAAGATGATGATTTCTTGAAATTTTGCTTTGATTGTGTTCTCTCTCTTGGTTTGGTGTTAAACCACTCACAAATCTATGAAGAATCACTCTCTTGGTGTTCCTGGGTGTCTATAGTATGCTCTTGGGGTTTGATGATGGAAAAGATGATGAAAAATGAAGATAAGATCGTGGAAAAAGCTTATATACAACCCTTTTCACGGTCATGAACATGTCTTTCATGGTTATGAACATCAGTATTCACGGTCATGAGTATTAATATTCACGGTCATAAGCAAAACCTTTATGGCCATGAATGTCTATAGTAAAACAGTCAATGATTATCTTTGACCACGATGTTTATGACTATAAATCACTTTGTTCATAGGCATGAAGGCTGATTTTTCATTCTTTCTTCATTTCTTTCATGCCTCTCTTCAAACCAGTCAAAATTGACCAATATACCATACATATACCTCAAATATAGTCTCATATACCTCATGTATACCCTCATATACCTCCAATACACCTCTCATATGATCACTTTGAGTCACATAATCAAACATAATAACAAATCCCTAGTTAATGGGTGTTATAAGATGAGCATGAAGGGAAAACTTAAATTCTTTCTTGGTCTATAAATCAAAAAAATGAAAGGAGGGCATTTTCATTAATCAATCCAAATACCCAAATGAGTTATTGAAGAAATTTGGAATGGAAGGATGCAAGAGTGCCAAGACCCCAATTAGCATGTTAACTAAATTGAACAAGGATAAGAAGGGCAAAGCTATATAGAGGTATGATATGTTCTCTTTTATATCATACCTTTTTTTGCTCGATATCATGTGCAATATATGCTTGTGTGCTGGATTTAATTCATGTCCAAAGGAATCTCATTTGCATGACATAAAACGTATTTTAAAATATCTTCATAGCACAATGCACTTAGGCTTATATATCCTAGAAATACTTTATTTCATATCATTGGTTTTTTAGATCCCAATTATGCCTATAGCTTATTAGATCATAAGAGCACTTCTAGAACTTGTCAAATTGTTGGTGAATGTTTAGTTTCTTAATTTAACAAGAAACAAATTCCAGTTGCCTTATCCACCACCAAAGAGGAATATGTGATGGCGAGTTATTGTTGCACTCAAGTGCTTTAGATGAAACAATAACCTCTACCCGAAAGTGTAACAATCATCGAAACGGAATATGTGGTGGCGAGTCTCTTGATTCTAAAACCCCTTGAAGTACAATTTAGTTCACGGCCAATCATGCAATCGCAAAAGAGCACGTAAAAGGAGGTTCTTGACTAGGAAACTAGGGAACTATGAGATTTCACCTAATATAGTCGTTAGAGCTAAGGATGAATCAAGGTAAGGCACGTGTTATTATGTGTTGGATTTACAAATCTCGCAACCGCAAAACCAAGTTCATGATAGCGAAATTGCTTCTGCAAACAACATTAAAGGCATAAGCAAGTGAATGTTAAAGAGAGTTATGATACCATTTGTAATGGTTAATTGGTAGATAAATATTATAAATACCCCTGCAAAAGCCCATTAATGATACTTCAACAACTTACAAATGCCAAACTCTTGAAATTTTGTTTCTTAATCGTTTATTAAATTAATTATTATTGAAAAAGGTTTAAGTGTTGACCTTAAATACTTGGGATTCTATATAAGGATTGTATGTGAGCCAAAATACAAGAAATTGGTTATTATGCTAGCCACTAAAACATAAGAAAATTAGGGTTAAGTGTGAGCCAAAAGGAAAACACCTAGTTCGGAGCAATAGATTGAGTGAAATTTCCAATTGAAAATTGGAGAGAGGAGCAGGCTTAGTTAACACTGAAACTTCTATAAAATCTTTATGTCCATTTCTATTTTATAGGCATGAAAATAGGGGAAGAGAAGAAGAATCTCTGCAGAAAAATGGAGAGAAAATGAAGGAGAAAGTGATTATTATACTCTTCATAAAAGACTATCATGCCCCTCCTTTATAAACCACAATTAGCACCATTCACTTAGCTATCCAATGGTCTAGATTATACCTGGTCTTTTAAAATCACAATCACACATCCTTTTACCCAATACATAATTTTAGTCCAAGTCAAAATTTTAATAAAAAATTATACAATATGTAAAATTGTCGTGTCTTATCTTTGTTTACCAAATATCTAGTATTGCCCTTAATTAAATCTTTATCTCTTAATTATCCATATTTAATGACTTAATGACTTCCTCAAGTATTCTAATTATTGTTTTAGCCTAAAAAGCACGGTTGCACTCTATGACGTGTTCACAATATGAGCCCCAAATTAGCAGCATTACAATATTGTTGAGTGTTAGTTATCTTGTTTTTCCTTTTCTTATTATTTAAGGTGAAATTGAAATGGAAATATGCTAAAATATCAAGAGCATAAAAGTTGGTCTTGAACAGCCAAGTTACAAATCACGGGATAATTCATTGCAAATTTAGCAACTTAAATTATATTTCTTATTAAGAAAATATTAAACTTATTTCACATTACTGTAAAAAAATATAGAATTAAAAAATTTTGATACAATTCACAATCTTTATAAAATAAGAGAGGTAGCATTTGATCATTCAAAAAGCGATATGGATTGTAGATGAATTACTACAATGTGGTATAAGCTTCCAAATTTTGTTCCTCTCAAATTGATTTAATTCTTCTGTATTGATTTTATAGTGATTGATTTCTATTTTGATTTTAACAATAGAAACAAGTTACTAATCTATTTGTATAGTATTGTTTGGATAGTGTATAAAGTTTCAAATCATTTGAAGTCCATTTACATAATTAATTTTTGAAGAAATAAGAAAACCCATAAACTACGATCAAGAAAGTATGTATTGCCTGTAAGAAGTGGTTTGCAACTGCTCATTCCAAATCGTGACTGTGCCTTAAGCATGACAAATGGACTTTAAGTTCCAAAATGGTTTGTGACCTGAAGTGTGCCCGCTATTATGACCGTGAAAGCCAAATTATTATTTCTATACTAAAAGCACGACAACAAGCAACACAATGCAAAATAGCAATTGATTTCTAGAGAGGTTTGTAACCAAAATCTTACCTGCAACATTGGTCTTGATAGCAAGTATATGATCGCAATCCTATAAGTGCAAAAGGCATGACCATTGAAAGGTACCTATTCAAACAAGTACCACGTGTTTTAGAGGTTCAAAAGGGTTTAGGGAGATTCAATATTCACAATCACAACATATGAAAGCACGATGTGATTCCTACAAGGCAAAAACCTCAAGAATTTTATAGAGATTCACAGTGATAATCATGATCGCGATCTTAGACGTGAAGGCTAAAGTGTGACAGTGAAAATAGGAGCATGCCTGTGATTTTTCGTTTGACTCAACCATTGGAAATGAGAACCAATCTACATGTCACTAAATGTTGGAGCATGAAAAAAATTGAGACAACAATAGGGAAAGCATTACTCCAAAACTCGTTCGACATAAAGTTTTAAATGCAACCTGCACAAAATATTAGATAGAGGTATGACACTCATTCGTAATAGCTAATTAGTGGATAAATATTATAAATAGACCTTCAAAAAGCCATTAAATGAAACTTAACAAATCTAAGTGAGTCAAAACTCTTGTAAATTTATTTCTCAACTTGTATCGTAAATATTTGTAAGTAAGGTTCAATTATTAGCTTTACACACTTGGGTAAAGGTTGTAAAAGTGAACTAGATCAAAAACTCTTATTAGGTTGTTATGTAAGCCTAATAAAAATATAAGGAATTGATTTTTATATTAGCCATCAAAATATAAGGGATTTGGGTTTGGTGTTGCCATCAAGAAAATGCCTAATTTGGAGTGAAATAGTAACACTCCATCTTGTAATCTTATTGAGACTTATTGGAAAATCTCAATTGAGATTGTGGAATGGACGTAAGAACCATTGAGTTATTTTACTAAAAACTCCTAAATCTTTACTATGCATTGAATAACAAAGAAATATATCATCATCAAATTTTGAATCTACTTTACATATATTACATTTGTCATTTAGGATATAGGATTGCAACCAAAGGCATGAAAATATCCAAAATATCCAATATTTGGCTTTCACTCCTTCCAGAGCTCATATAGAACCTTTTAAGTTTAAGTTATATTAAGGTTTTGTTGATAGTTTGATGAGCTAAATCTCTATCATTTGCATATAAATATTTAGATAGATTATTTTTAGTAGCATAGTTCTAGCCATTTCTTGCAAGGTCGTATTGTTTTCTCAACAACTTTGCTTTTTTGAAAAGTTTTAAGAGCTGAAAATTTGAGAGAAATCCAATGATTACTTCATAATTTTTTGAATTGTTTTTTCTCCATGTGTGATTAAGTACCCTTTTTCATTATGAAGCTTCTTACTTAATTTTTCACAAAGCTTTCAAATTTCTCATTTTTATGAGCTAGAAAGAGCACTCATGTATACCTTGAGTAATCATCCACACTTTATTTGCCTCAATTTTAAGTTCAATCATGAACCTTAGGCTTTGCATATTAAACCGATAATATTTTTGAATTGTGGTCCATGTTTAATTAAGTTTGGTGTAAGCCTCGAGAAATTCTAGATTAAGAATGAGTCTTGTAAAACTTAATATAAGGTTTGGTGTTAGCCGTAAGAAACACTAAGTTGGAAGTGAACTTGAAAAAACTTCACTTTGTAACTATTTGAAAAATAGTGGAGGTTGGGGAGTGAATGTATGGTTAGTTTAACTCTCGAACTATAAAATTATTGTCTTTTTGCTTTTTATCTCCATCTTCTTTATCTTTCATTCTATATTCGCCTTTACTAACCATCTATTGCCTTAGAAATTTCTCTTGTTCAAAAGCCTTAATTTTTATCTTGCTACTAAGTTAATCCTCCTTTGTGCATTTTGGGACAACAATATCTATCAACCTTTATAATTGATTGCAGATGATCACTTGATCTGCACAATAAGAAATGATAAAAAGATTGATTTGTAGACCACTTGACCAGAACCTGATTGGGCTCGTGATTAACCTACAAAAAGCATTGCAACGGATCCTATCATCACTAGACTATCTAGTGATCTACAAAAACTATATTTGGTTGATCCTTGCAATGCCAAACCAAGCGATCCTCGATCATTGAAAAAACATCATCGCCCTAGTTAAGCATGGAAAGACCCTAACATGACAATAGTCAACTTTAAACCCATGCAACATATTTAATGAGCTAGGAAGTGACAGGTGGGTATATTAAATATGTGTACGGCTCAAGTACGGCACATGATGGCTTGCATAAACAGTAAACAAACCCCTACTCTAATAAAGCCAGCTTGAAGCCATATTAAGGAATGGGATGATAAGAATTGACAAGATATCTGAAAAGGAAAAAGACTATAAAAACCCCAAATAACATAATTACCAGACAATTTAACTCTAAACTACTCTAGCTTCATTTCTATTTACCTTCTTCCTCTAACTGACTTAAGCATCGGAGTGGCCTTACCAGAATAATCTGACTAGCCATCCTTATTCAGCTTTGCAAGGACACAAGCTTAAGGACCAAAGTTAACAATTGGTACGGTGAGCATAGAAATGGCTGAAGAAATGCCAGTATAAGGAAAAAACCCTCACACACTTGACAAACCCTCCCCTCCCCCCCTATTCTACAATTTTGGACCCCTATAGCACTCCCATATCCCTCTAAAACTTAAATAACACTCTTGACAAAGAAGCCATAAATGCTGAGAATGACGTCCCACCCAAACTTTTCCAAGTCTTATAGCAACTCATAGCCACCATCAACGATATGAATTGGGACATAGCTCAGCTAAAAAAACCAGACCCAAAACTAACTTACGACCCAGCTGGATGAACAGGAGGAACCCAACACTCCTGCATATGATAAATCCTTTAATACCATCCATTCCAAACAAAACTCCCCCGCTGCCCAAGAAACACCCATAACCAAAGCTTATCTATATAATGCGATAAAAAACTTTATGAAGGAGTTCCAACCGCCGTGAGGAGATTTCTACTACAATCTTAGAAATATCTAGCCCTTGGCTGATCATATCATGCAAGACCCTTTCCCCGATATAAAATTACCTCGTTTGTCCACTTATGATGATTAATGAGAATCTCAGAGTCATGTATCCCAATTCTGCACTACAATGGTCTTACATACAAACCAAGATTTTGTGTTATACTAGGTCTTCCCAACCACATTGGTAGGATTGGCCCAATAGTGGTATCAAGACCTCAAATCTAACACTGTTCCTTCCTTTGAGCAATTGGCCCAACTTTTCAACACATGATTTGTCACTAGCATGCGTATTTACAGAGTGTCAGCGAATATGCAAACAGTTTATTAAAAGAAAGAAGAAACCCTAACAGAATTTATCGAACACTTCAATAAAGAAGCAGTCTCAGTGGACGATCTTGACCAGAGTGTGGCTTTCTGGGCGTTTATGCAGGAACCACATCAAAACTCCTATAAAACTTGGACATGCCTCACACCTTCACAAATCTCATGATCTGGGCCAGACAACACATCCAGCTGGATGAAACAATTAGAGCAGACTGTGATGCCCCAAAGCTTAAAGTCCCTATAATGGCTCAATCTACTAAAAAGAGAGATCCTGCTCCAAGAGGCAGTTCTTCCACTGACAAGAATGATCACCGGGACCAACAGTTTTACCATGGGAGATTGGATCGTAAGCACAATTACCAAAATCGCTTTCACTCTTACGACAATAAATACACCCTCTGAATGTATCTAGAGGACATCTATTGATGGCTGCCAAGCACTCAATTCTAAGCATCCCAAAAATAGGAATTAGAGTAGGTACTATGATTTTAACAGGGATCACGACCACGACATAGAAGAATGTTGGCAACTTCGTGATGAGATCAAACACCTCATACAATGAGGATCCCTAAAACAATTTGCTCGATCCATAAAGAAAGACACCAAATCTCAATAAAAGCCACCTCAGCAACTTGAAAAGAAGCCTAAGGATTTAAGGGGAGAGCCCTCAGCCATGATCAACGTATCATTAGAGGGGTCAACTTATCTTATCACGCACCTAGAAAAAGGAAGAAGGGCATTCATACTATAACTTTCAGGGACCCTCCTAGCCCGGTCACTTTCTCAGAGGAAGATGGCCTATGGCTACCTCGAGGATAAGAAGATGCTCTTATCATAGATTGTCGTATCCATAACATACTCATGAAAAGAGTTCTCATTGATGATAGTAGCGCTGTGAATTTAATGACGCTGCATTCAGATTTATAACTAGTGTCCATACCATTGATAAGACTGGGTGGTCATCCAATACAAGTAGAGGGATTTGTGTGGCTCACGGTTCAAATCGGAACTGATGAAATATATGAAGACTTATGGGCAAATTTCATAGTTATTGACATCCCTTTCACCTACAATGCGATACTGGGAAGACCATTCCTATACGACACCTATGCCTCCACAAGCTAAGGGATAGATCATCATGAGGGGTGATAGAAAAGCAGTAAACGATGCTTGCATGCTAGTCCTCAAAGGAGTCACAGAGACTCTGAAGGTATAAACCGTCATAACAAGACTGAAAATGGATAGACCTAAGCCCATAGAGGAAATCAAGACAGTGGAAATCATAAAGGGAAAGAAGATACAATTGGGAAGAAGTCTAGATACTTAGGAAAGAAGTGACATCTTTTGAACTCTCAGGGAACATATTAGTGCTTTTGCATAGTCCCCAAGGAACATTCAAAGGAGTTAGCCTAGACGTGATCACCCACTACTTGAATATCGATAGAGAGTTCAAACTAGTGAGAAAAAAAAGTAGAAGCATGCTTCTGATAGGCAAGCAGCAATCTCTGCTAAGATAGACAAACTCTTAGATACAGGGTTCATTAGGGAAGTCAGTTAACCATATTAGGTTTTGAACTTGGTAATGGTGAATAAATCCAATGGCAAGTGGCATATGTGCATGGACTTCAATGATCTCAACAAAGCTTGTCCAAGAGACCCATATCGGCTCCCTAATATTGATCAATAGGTGGATTCTATGATGGGGTACGAAATGTATGCTTTCGTGGACACGTATGCCGGATACCACTAAATACCAATAGAAGAAGGGGACTAAGAAAAAACTACATTCATCACAGACAGAGGGCTTTACTATTACACTGTCATGCCATTTTGGTTTAAAAAATGTTGGGGCGGCATACTATCATATGGTAAACAAGATTTTCAAAGGTCAAATTGGTAAAAACATCAAAGTGTATATGGATGGCATGATCATCAGATGTGACAAGGTGTGCCAAGGTGTGAGATCACTCACGAGACTTAGGAGAAGCCTTTTCCATTCTAATGAAATATGGGTTAAAGCTAAATCTGGAGAAGTGCGTCTTTGGTGTACGTTCTAGAAAGTTTCTTGGGTTCATAATCTCATAGAGAGGCATTGAAGCCAACGCTGTCATAGATATGCTTCCTCCCAGAACTATTAAAGAAGTCCAGAAGCTCAATAAAAGGATCATGATTCTATAGAGATTCATCTCATGTTCGGCTAGAAGATGTATGCCATTATATGAAGAGCTCAAATGCCTGAAGAAATTTGAATGGAATGATAAATATCAAAAAGCCTTCAAAGATCTCAAAGTTTTCTTGAGCTTACCACCCCTCCTCAGTAGAACAATTGCAGGAGAGACGCTCTAACTAAACTTATCAATTTAATTCGAAAAGAAGGAGGGGAGCAACATCATATTTAAAATTATAGCCAAGTCCTCAAATGTGCGAAAATGAGGTACTCCAAGTCAAAGAAAATGGCCTTTGCCTTATACCTAACAACAAAAAAACTTCAACCTCGCTTTGAGGGATTCCAGATCATTGTGAGAACAAATCAGCCTCTCAAAAAAATCATATACAAGACAGAGACTATATAAAGGATAGTAGAATGGGCCACTTGGATCGAAAGCTTTGGTATCCAATACGAACCAAGAAAGGGCAATGAAGGCCTAAATCTTGGCGGACTTTGTAACTGAATGTAGCATAGATGAGTAGGAGGAAGAACAATCTGAGGGGGAAACTTGGGTCTTAAACATGGATGGAGCCTCTGGATCTAGAAAGGTAGGAGTCTAGATCATCCTTACTACCTTTTTTGGATTCAAAATCAAATGTGCCATATAGATACTCTTCTCGACTTCAAACAATGTGGCCAAGTATAAAGCCATATTACCAGGGATCCAAGCATCTCGAAAGGTACGACCAGCAAGGCTCATTATCAGAAGCAACTCCCAATTGCTAATCAAACAAATCAATAAAGAGTTTGAAGTAAAAGAAACCAAGATGGTGAAATACTTAAAGAAAGTAAGACGGTAACTCGCACAACCTGAAAAAGAAGGCACTGCCTGGTCTATTGAGCATATCCCTAGATCCTCAAATACTGATGCTGATACATTGTCAAAAATAACCTTAGAGGGAAGACCTTTTTCCCAAAAATATCATGACGTGATCTATAACATCACCTAGCTACATTACTGAATTAGTTTTCCCTATTAATATGGATAGTTGGATGAGACCAATCATCGAATGGCTAGAAAAAGGCAAGGCCCCCCAAAAAGAACAATAATGCAGGAAACTCTTGAGAAAGGCTCTCAAGTACTCATATCAAGAAGGAATATTAAACAAAAGATCTCATACCAGACCATGGCTCAGGTGTGTAGAGCTAATAGAAGAGGAGTATGTACTATGAGAAATCCATTAAGGGATAGGAGGAGCTCACAAGGTGACTAAGGCCACAGTCAGAAAAGCTCTTCTACAGGGCTACTACTAGCCAATAATGATCCAAGATGCTAAAGCCATGATCGAGTGATGTGATAACTGCAAAAGGCATGGCCACTTTATCAACATCCCGCCAAAGTAGCAGAAGCCGATTAGCGCAACATAGTCGTTCGCTCAATGGGAAATTGATATCATAGGACCATTTCCCTTGGCCAAGGAATAAAAAAGTTCCTCATAGTTATCGTCAACCACTTCACCAAATGGGTAGAAGCCTAAGTAGTTGCCACCATCACTTAGAAAAGGATACATAATTTCTTTTTTGACGAAGTCATATGCAGGTTCGACATTCCTACCAAAATCGTAGTGGATAATGGCAAGCAATTTGACAATCAAGAATTCAAAGCTTTCTGTAGGAATCTGAAGATTGATCTTTGTTTCACTTTTGTAATGCATCCTCAGACCAACAGTATGATAGAAGTCATCAATCGGACCATTATACAAGGGCTATGGAAGAGATTAGGGCAAGCCAAAGGGGAATGCAAGGAGCGCCTTTCGAATGTCTTGTGGTCATACAGGACAACCCCTTGAACGGCTACTAATGAACTCCCTTTAGACTAGCATTTAGAACAAAGGCGGTCACCTCCATTGAAATCAATATCCCAAGCTTCATAACATCTACTATAGTGAAGAAAGGAATGACCACAAAATCAAGGCTAACTTGGACCTCCTTAACGAAGTTAGAGAAGCCACTGCAATTAAGGAGGATGTATACAGAAACAAAATGGCAAGACTCTTCAACCGAGGGGGGTAAGGCCAACAAGCTTTTAGAAGGGAGATCTAGTCTTAATGAGAAGGGATATCCGAATAGGGGAAGCGAGGATTAAGAAGTTGGATGAAAACTAAGAAGGCCTATATATTATCACATTAGTGATAGGTCCGTCAACCTACAAACTAACAAATCATACTGCAAGACACTCCCCCATACTTGGAATGGAAGAAACTTAAAAAAATACTATCAGTAGAAGGCTCATAATCCTAATGTAGCCTATCTTTGTAATAAAAGTAAAGTTTGCCTTTTCAAAGAGTCAACAATCAATATCTTAATATACCTATGGCAAAATGGATAATAAATATGAATCCATGTCAAATGGATCCTACATTTTGATCTGTAACAAAAGGAAGTCAATGAACACTAAAAAATATGTTCTAAAATGGATTTTCATCCAAAGAGATTCGTAGCAAATGGATCTCATAAACGAATAATAATCAAAGGATCCTTTCCGAAAAGGATCCTACCTAAAGATTCGTGCTAAAATGGATTTGATCTCATGGTCTTCATAAGATCCGGGATAAAAGGATCTCATATAAAAACTTATAGTTCCATAATAAATGGATCACACAGATCCGTACTGAAATGGATCTCACTCAGCAATCCATGATCACATGGGTCCCAAACTCTTTAATAAATTCATGGATTTCATAAAGATAATCTAAAGTGAATTTACAAAATAGATTAAGAAGAAAATAATTTTATTGATAAAAGCTTTTTACAAAGGAGTCAGCTAACTATAGCCAAAAATCAATATAAAACTTGGCTAAATTATAGACATTCAATGAAGGTCAACATAATTGGTCCTAAGAGGTAGGCTCAAAATTAGAACCACCTACTTCAGAAGTCCTGATAGGATCAACATCACTAGTCCTCACAATCTCTTCTTTATCATCTAAGTCCTTTATGAAGGTCAGATCAAGGTTAGGATACCTTTCTTGAATCTGACACAAGACTCCTTAGCCTCATCTTGCATATCGACGATCTAGAGAACTATAGAGTCTGCCTTCTTAGTAAGGCGATCAATCTCTTTCTCATAATTAGAGATTTTCTGATGAAGACTAAGTGACCCTTGCACCAGTCTCATTTTCTCTTCATTAATAGCCTTCACGTCCCCTTCCAATTGTATAACACGACTCTCTAGAGATGCGTTCACAACATTTTTGATACCGATCAAATCATTCAGCTTTTTTTCTCTAGTAATGAGTTAGGACCTCCATTGATCATCCTTATCTTAGAGGGAAGCCTCCAACTTAGCCTACTCCACCTTCAAGGAATTTACCACTAACTAGGAGGGGACATTCACTTTTTCTAGAGTATCAAGCCACTCATAGGCAGCCGCCCCCATCGTGACAAGCTGTAAAGCCCACATTAATAAGGATGAAAGCAAAAAAAAATACAGGGGGGGGGAGTGATGACAAAAATAAGGAAAGCATATAAGGGGAACAAGAGAAACTGCTTTTTCAAGTTAGACCCTGAAGACAATCTATCTTAGAGATCAATGTCCTTTGGCATCTGGTAGGCCCTCACCAGGTCATAACACGTGGAAGGCCTCTAAATGGAAGCCCCACTCCCCGACCCCTTGTGTCTTAAAGAGATTGCTTGCTGAAAATCCTGAAATACCTCATGAATGTCAAAAGATGACCCCCATTTGGTAGTCTCTTTTGACATACGTGGCACATAGATATTATGACAAGCGCAGTTCTAGAATAAATGACATTTTCAAAAAATCCAAAATGGGGTGCCAAAGAAATGAAAAGACAATTCCAAACCCTTGGAACTTCATCAGTTGAACATAAATGATTGACACTTATGTAGGGGAACTCTAATAACAGCCGATCACTTCATCCGCATAACGAGAAATACTAAGAACGATTGATCTATAGACAGACCATAACCTAATTGGGCTCGTGATTAACCTACAAAAAGCATTGCAACAAATCTTGTCATTAGCGACAAATCCAAATTTTTATAAGAAGCCTAGTTAGTTGTTGCCCCTCAAAGATATTAGTTAGGATGGATCAAACATCTCTCAATATCCAGTCGGACATTGTTCTTCTCTTTTTTCATCATTTTATTGTTTTTCTACTCTTATGCATCATCCTCTTGCAACCTCATTCAAATTTTCTAATGTCTTTTCATTTTTTCTCCCTTTATGAAGCTAAAAATACATTTATAAATTTCTCTAACTGTCACAGTTGGCTATCATTTATCATACTAAAAGACTAGTATTTACCAATATTGTCAAATTTGGTCCAACAAACCAGAAAAGACAAAGGTCAAATGTACTACTGTAGTTGAATCAGGATCAAACCGATTGAAGTAAAATTTGTAAAATATAATATTTAACATATTTCACACACAGTAATATATAAAAAATAATTTATATTAGACATATTTCATGGACGATAGTATGTTTAAAATATTAAATATTCAAATTTAAATTAATACATAAATATAATCAAATGAAGTCTAATAATATCTATATTTATGCATATTATTTTAAAAAATAATAGAATTGATTTATGTATCTATTCTTTTATTTTTCAAAAATCATAATAGATAATAATTTTCAAAAAATAATATTCAATATGCATTTTTTTATCAAGTAAAATATTTTTCATTAAAATAAAATAAATTTAAGAATAATTTATATCATCATATTTATTAATAACGAACATACAAATATATAAATTCAAATTTATCAAATATATATTCCTTAAATAATGTTAATAATTTTATAAAGAATTAAATTAATACATAGTCATATATTGATAATAAATATTCATAATTCAAATTAATATATAATCATATTTTATAATATTCTCAAATATAATATAATATTTAGATTTATAATTATTAATTTAATAAATAATTGAATTAATTAACTTATTTATATTTTTTATTTATAAAATCAAAATAGAAAATAATTTATAAAAAACTGTAATACAGTATATACTTATTTCTTAATTGAAATTGATAGAAATTAAATGATTTTAAAAATTATTTATTAAAAAACTTTGTTATAATTTATAATAAAAATATAAAATATATATATATATATATATATATTGAACAATATGGTTTTATAAATAATCAATATCACCATTTTAAAACTTGTAGAAAGTATAATCTATTATAGATATATTCATTTGTAAACAATTTTTTATTAATAATATAAAAAATGACATTTGTAAACATATCTTAGAAGTGGCCTAACGGTAAATTTTTGTGAAATAAATTCAATAGTGTGGGTTTGACTCGCACTTTGTGCATGATGTTGGTAATTTTGAGTGATTTTCCATCTGATCGAACCTGTCAAAATCAATTGATTAGCACCAAATTTCGATCTAACCGGTTAGATGGTATGTTTTCCTATCGGTTTGATATACCCCAGTTTAATGTTTTGAACTAATCCGGATTAGTTAAACCGACTGATCCAGATTGATTTTAATAACACTGATATTTACATTTGAAATGAATTCCATATTTGTAGCGAATAAAAATTTTTTTAAATCAATTCTCTTGTGGAATTAATTTTCAAATGAATTAAAATTTTTTAATAGAATTGAGCAATAGGACCTAAAAGAAATAAAATAAAAAAAAGTCTAATTTATATAGTATTTAAAAATGATATAATATTATTGTTGTTTTCTTATTGTTTTTTTTTTTTTTTATCATCGAAAGAGTTGCGTAGGTGTGGTAATAGGGTGGGTCCCTGACCCTAAAACTTTGTTTTGATTTTTGACATAAAAATTTTTTTAGCACTGATCTCCACACTTGATAAGGATGTAAATTCTCAACTCCGATTTGATTTCTAATTTTATTAAATTTTTATGTTTTATTTTAATATTAAAAATATTTTTTATTTTATTATTTTAGTTAATTATATAATTTCTTAAATAAATTTTTTTAATGTTTAAATAAGTAGTATCGTTTTGTTTTATTATTTTGAGAAAATAATAATTAAGTTATAAATATAAATAATCATTATATGAATATATAAATAAATAAATTATTGGGACGGTGATCAAGATGAGACTTATATACTGTCTTTGTTCCGTCTCCGCTATATTAAATTTCAAGTTTGAGACAGCCTCAGAGCGGGGTATAAAAATAGAGGAAAAAAACTGCTCCCTTCGATGTGGGTTTGGATTGGATCCGGATTGGGTCCCTGTGGAGTTGGATCGAATTACCATGTTTAGAGTTGGCTCATCAACTCTGTCCAAAATTTTTCTATAATTTATACAAATCACAGTTCTATATTCAGCAAAAATACAGGAGCATTTTTACAAATTCTAGAAGCAATAACTTAAAGTCTTGCTCTTTTCTCTGTTTTTTATTCTTCTTTCTTTTTTTCTATCTTACTACCAACTTCGTACACTACTCAAATGACATTTGATTATCATGAAATTCAAACTACAATTAATTTTCATCTTATCATTACTCTAGTGATATTAATTTTTTCAAAATCTGAACAGATTTGCTGAAACTACGAAAATAAAAATTTTGTGTCAAGTTGCCTTATCTATTTCTCTTATTTTTCAATTTTTTTTTTCAAATCTAACATCATAAATGGATTTAGAGGGTCTATGAACTAGATAGTTTGAGTTCCAAAAACCACAGTTTTTTGCTAATTGGGAAAAGAAAAATTGGATGTCAAGCTGCTCTCTATGTTTCCCCTATTTCTCAAACTTTTTTTTCTCAAATCTAATATTAAAATGGACTCAAAAGTTCGAAAAATCTTAGACTAGACAGTTTAAACTCCGGAACTATCCTTGGAGGGCTAATTAGGAACAATTCATTCACTCACTGCACATGCAATCTATACATAACTAATATATAATGTTTTATGTAGAGATAATTCAAATTGCATAATATATTATAATTTGGTTATATGTAGATTATATATTATTTATATGTATAAATAGATATAACCTGTATATTCTCCACATATAACCAGCAACTGTCTTTATAATAATAATGAAGTATATATATATATTGTGTTATATATATAATTACCATGCTGCCCTCATGTTGCGTTGAGAAATAAAATTTAAAGAGTAAATTGAGCGAGTAATATGAATATGTAGTAAAAGTAATATATATAAGAAATATTGTTAAAAAAATATATAATTATTTTATAACATAAAAAAGAGAAAATACAAACATTTAATTATAAATAACCGAGCGAAACTGAAAAATTGAATTAAATGGTAAAAACTTTTTTTTTGTTTCGACATGCAAATTACGATACCAACAACATTGCTACATAGGATAAATTATAATATAAATATTGATGTACCTAATTATTAAAAAAATAATTTAGTTTGAAATTTGAAATTGAAGAAGTTAAAATTAGTGCGCGGTTTAAATTGGAAAGAGAAACGTTGTAGGATCAAATAGTAAATTTGGAAAAATGATAAATGATAAGAATTAATTACATTACAATAATCTAAATTATCTCTAAATCAAGCATGCATGTAGACACATGTCCTACATGCACTCTAATTACCTTTTAATCTAAGTATAAATATAAGATGGTGGGTCTATTTCTTACAAAATAGAAAGAGCAAAATTTTCTCAAGTCATTTTATCTTCAATTTTTCATTCTATAACTGTCCCACTTTCCTACATTTTCTTTTGTGTTTCTTCTTAAATACTCGGTTACCAAACACTTCTAAAATGTCAAGCTTAAGTGATTTTCCGAAAGCACAAATATAAACACTCGAAAGTGTCAACTCCTCCGAAAGCACAAATATAAACACTTGAAGCATAATTCTCTGTTTCTTCGCCTTGTAATAATATTTCTCTAATGTTTCTGTTTCTCCATTAAAACCGAGAGTTAATTCAAGAAAGAGAGTTTGGGTGTTTTGGCGATAAGTTGGAATTGATGAAATCATGGTTGCATGTGGAGTGTATGGCTTGATTTTTAAGAATTTACTATTGCATGTTAGTGATTCAATAAAGGAAAGGAAGAATTTTTGTTAAAATATTCCTAATGGTGTTTTTCAAGTCTTGTTGTTATCCTTGTTTTGTATGATATAGAGAGAACCGAAAATTTTGTAAATGTGAAAGGGATATAAGAAAAATACAAAAAATATGGTACAATTTTGCAGGAAATAAAAAACATAAGATTCTTTGAGGAAAACTTCTTAAAAAAGGAGGTTTGGGATAATTTTTTCATTTTTCTTTCCAGGTTTTATGAAGCTTAACATGCAAGATGATAATATGAA
>CATIWF010032655.1:0-11730 GCA_949630135.1 Balakata baccata
TCATGAAGATGGTCTTCAGTGACATGTCTAATTGAGTAATGAGTCTCAGTCATAAAATCTAAAATCACTTGGGCTAGGTGTGACATAGTCAATCTAGCGGGAGCTGAAACATAGTCCATGCTCTGAACCGAGTGAGGTATAGAATGGTGAAAGGACGAGTTGCACATATTGTTATTTATGGAAAGGTTCGTAGTCAAACCACTGACTTTCTGGTCAATTGGGGATCATGATGTGTTGCTAGATACCGCTCATGATTTGCTTAAATTATTTGATAATTTAAGTGGCCAACATAACTGGGAACCTAATGAGTCACACGCTTTGGAGATGTAAAGAATGAGCAAAATGGCTTAGGATGAGATCCAAAATATGAGAAAATTATTTTGAGTCGGTTCGCGGTAAGATTACGGGAAAAAATCGCTCGAGGGGTTGACGGGCCCGCTGGCCTGGCAGGCCTGCCGATTGGTCTGCCAGGGAGGCCAGCTGGGCCTGCCCAGCAGCACGCCAATCTCCCTATAAATTTGGCCAAAATGGCCATGGCACTATTCATGCCTCTTCAAATTCTTCTCCTCTCAATTTTGATCTACTTTTCTGATTTTCCTTTGGATCTAAAAGACCCCAAAAGACAGAAAATAGACAAGGAAAAATTTTTGAGAGAAGAAAAATTTGTGGAGACAACAAAAAAATGAAAGAGTTTAATTTTCTTCTCATATGAACATACACCATTGCTAGCACTTTGAGGTATGTTCAAGCCATCTCCCTAGTGGTTTCATGTTCTCATCTTCGCGTGGATATTGTTAGAGACAATCCAAGATTGGATTGTTGTGGTTTGCCACAACCCAACAATAAGAGAAGTTGAAGAAAAATCAAGAAATTATAAAGGTATAAATTCTGAATTTTCTTTAGTTAAATTAGTTTTAATTGGCACATGTATAATCCTTTGATTCGGGTTTTGAAAAATTTTATTTTCCGCTGCATTATATGTATGTGATACATGATAAAAATCCATCAAACCTTACATAATAAAAACAAAATAGTTTCAAATTTTTTCATAGACTTTCTTGTCATATCTATCCATAATGGTGGCAACGAAAGTCCCCTTGACATCACTCCAAGAGATAATAGTTCATCAATAAAAGCATATATAGAAGAAGCAACTTCAGTATGATGATTAGGGGTAGGAGCTAAGGAGACAGTATCACCCTCGGTAAGAATAAGTGTAACTTCCGCCGACTTAGAAACAGGCTCAACATCGTCTCTAAGGGAAGTAGTGGAAACTAGGTAAGGCTTGGTAATAGCAGAAACTAGGTCAACCAGTAACTTTTCCTCCTCCTTTGCATCCAAGAAGGAAAAGTTTAAATAAGGAAACTTGCATGACAGCCAAGCACGAAAGTTTGCTTTTTCCTCCTTTATATGATCTAAATTGTGATCTACAATAACCTCAGCTTTCCTCTTTTCCTTTTCAATCTCTATCTCAGGAACTTCCCTCTCGCTTTGAGTGATTTGAATATTCATGTCAAGAAACACCTTCACATGATGCAACTTTTCTTAAAGCATTCTTTTCTCTCTAAAAAGCATTTAAACCGACTCCTATAGGTCCTTTATAAAGGCTTCAGCATTGCTGGCTCTTTTCTCAGCACAGTCACAATGACCTAAAAGGTCCTTCTCTCGAGAGACCAAACTTTCTTCCTTCACCTTTAAAGCCTTAGAAAGTTCGGTCTTCTCCTATTGGAATCAGTGAGAAGTCGCCACCACACCATCTCTCTCCTTCCTAAGAGCATCCAACTTGTCATAAGCCACAAGCTAGCCTAAACAACCTAGGAAAGAGAATAAAGAATGAATGGTCAAATGAAGACAGAAAGGCACCTCAAAGGAAAAATAGGAAAAAGCAAAAACAAAGGACCGAATTAGTAGAGCCTTCTTTAGCTCATGCCTATCTCTTAAGTAACCCCAAGAATCAACATCGAAGGGAAGCTCACAGAACTTACCAAGGTCATAACAAACAGATGCCCTCTTCAAAGTAGAACAGCCCCTAAGCCCTTCCTAAGACTAATGCATGCTCTTCTAGGACTCCTCTACCACATTCTTGAGAGGAGGAATGTAACCTTTCAGACCAAACTTGGTCATCCCACTTATATTGGCACTAGCATCACCAACTAGAAAATCACTAATAGATTGTTTAAACCATGAGAGGGAGAGATGTCCCCAGTTGAGGCAAGTTTGCAGGAGGCTTAGGCGTAGAGCCGCCAGCCTTTGCCTTAAACTCCTGTTTGGAAGGAACTGAATAAGGTGGAAGGACACTCTTCCCCTTCACTAAAAAGGCAGGATGACCACAAATGAAGGAGAAATAGCAGAAACGATAGAAGTAGAGGAAGAGGGATGAATTAGTGGAATAGCAATACCTTTAGAAACCCTTTTCTTCTCACACTTTCAGGAGGCGAAAAAGTCCCTTGCCTCATTTTTTTTTAAATAGAAAAGAAAGAAAAGGATAAGTCAACAGCTTATAAGTAAAAGAAAAACAATAAGGGGCTCGCAAATAAGACCAAATAATGGTCTGTAGCCACTCTTCTGGGTAGGTTCCTAATTAAAATGAGCAACCATTCTGGAGACCAACTTCATAAAAGGATAACCTCTATCTAGCATACTAGAGTGAAGAAGACCCTTATGAGTTTTCTCTCCTCAGACATTTTGAGACTCTTGTCCTTTTTATCTATTTTAATGTCCCAAAGGGTGAGCAGACCACCCTAACCATTAGGCTTCCCTATAAACAAGAAGCGATCCTTCCACACCCAACAAGACTTAGGGTGTTTGAAAACATGGTTTTCCTAGCACCAGCCATAATATAGTATTATTCTTCCTTATGACTCATTAGAAAAAAAAAAACTCCAAAAAGCGTTTAACAAAGGCTCTAGTCCTAAATTCCTATATGCCTCAATGAAATTGAAAAATCAATTACTAATTATTAGGAGCTAGTTGGCTTTGAAAGATGTACTAGAAATCTAGTAGTTACTCTACGAAGTTAGGGAGGGGTAAACAAAGACCAGAATCTAGGAGCTCCTTATAGAATGCGATGGAATCGTTAGGACTAGTCCGATAAGCCCCTAAACTTCCATCTCCATAAACAAGGTCATCTTCAAGAAAGCCATAGTGGCTAGCCAAAGTAGGAAGCCTTGATTCGTTAATTGTTGATCTCAATCCATTAGCACCCAAGATGTCCCCGTCTAGCTTCGCAATGGGGAGAGAATGCCTAGACATAATGGTAACAAAAGAAGGGGAAGTGCCCATGGTAGTGGAAGCCATTTCCCGAACAACATAAACGGTAGCGGAGGATGACCTCATATCAACTTCAACAACAGTAGAGGACGACCTAATAGAGCCCTGAGCAAAAGCACCAATGGCTAGGAACTTTTTCTTCTATGCACAAGTCTTAAAATGATGATCATGTTCATAAAGTGGTACATTATCTTTGAGATCAATATGAGGTTGTATCACTAAGCAAACCTTCTGTCTCTTGACAATGAAAATATCATCAAAACTCTCTCTGCATCATCATCTAGAATGATGACAGGCTATTCGGTAGCATTATTCGGAACAAGGATAACATCTTAGTGGCATCCCCTCCCACTATAGAGGAGAAGGAAGGCACTGCCTTACAAGAAAAAGAAGGAGAGTTCCAGATTTCTCATCCCCACCGTAGCTGTAGAAAGACTTATTACTACTGGAAAGATTTTTGACTAATGATGGAAAACGAAGCAAATAAACAAAAAACAATAGACACAACAAGCAAAGAAAAAGAAAAAAAAAGTAGAAGGCAAAGAAAGAGATATTGGAAATACGTTAAAAAGAAAGAGAAATAGCATTTAAAGGGGTGAAAAGATGTGAAGCAACTTTTGAGGAAGCAACACATATCCTATAAATCAGAAAGGGGTAGAAACTGGTACTAAGAAAAATGCCAGTTTGAATTTGAAAAGAAACTATTCATCTAGATGCAATAACCAAATAGACCAGATCGAACATAAATGATCAACTTATTTTAAAGGAACTACGGTAACATGCCATTGCAAAACAACCCAATTACCTAATAAGACCATCCTCCTTAAAGACCTAGATGAGATTGGGGCGAAGAGGACTAAGCATGAAGGACCGATGAAAAAAGACTAAAATCTAGACCAAGGATGACCAAAGGTTACGTCCTCTCTAAGAATAGATGGAGGAGTGGATAAAGCCAAATGGACAAAATGGACATATTGCTTGCCATAACATGTATACCCCAATAACTACTATAGAAACGCACCTTACACCTACTAGATGAGCACTCTACCGTCTAATACTCGATGGGTAGATGTTCTCTAATTACAAATGGACATGAGGAAAGACCATCACAATAGCCAATAAGGAGTCATCAACCGATATCTATATGAACCAGCCCTCTCTCATATGCTAAGTGAGAAAATCCTAACTTTCAACTTGCTTCAGTATTTTCAAAATATCTTCTCATACCTCTCTCTACTGACTTGAGTGTTAGAATGGTTGTGCCGAACAGATCTAGTGATCCTTCACTCACTCTTTCTCACTATATAGGAACACGAGGTTGAAGAAAGTCATAAAAAATCTCACATAGAATGGTTTAACTTTAAATCCATGACCCACAGCCTTTTCTGATTCATTTGTTGGGCCAATTTTTACAACCTTGGTTTCAAAATTGAGAGTTGAGAAAAATAAAAAAGAGAGGTGATATGTAAAAAAATTTAATGAATTAGAATTTACATATAGGAAATTGTGACATAATTTTCGAATATTATGTTAGTGTCCTGTCAAGTAACTTAATAGAGATTGAATTATAAAGTTTTGTGTTACAAAATCAAAGCTCAAATAGTTTTGCGTTACAAATTGAAATTGAGGTATTATTATATTACACACTATATACTTGAGGTACTATGAGTGTAATTTATGATGAGTACTATTATGTGTTATCTTACTAGCTACAAACTTTAACTTAAAACTAGGTGTTCAATGTATTAGTAGAAAAGCATAAGAAGCCTATTGATTTTTTATAATAAGTTGGTGCATATTAAGTGTGAGCGTATATTATTATATTTTTGGAGAAATTTATTATCAGTACTAGGGATGCCCTTATGCATTCACTTCTTTTTATATATTAAATGATATACCATAATGGATACATATATATTTCACACTCATAGTAAATAAAATATTCAAGTTGTTGATTAACTTATGAATGTAGTAGTTACACTATACTATGAAGTATACAACCCTATGATTATCTATGGAGAATTTATTATTAAGTTATTGATAATAATGAGTTAAATATCTCTGATAAAAGATAGTCTTAAAAATATTCATAATTGGAAAATGACAATGAATAAGCATTCATTGAGCCTCTAGGTTATCATATGGTTTATTCTAAGGTGGAATCTCATTATCCATGATATAGAGATATCTGGATAAACTAGTGGGTTAAAGACTTTAGGGCGTCAAATAGTGACACCTGATAATAACTGTACAGATAGTGCTCGATGTGAACAATTATCATCGTGGTCATAATATATGAGTCTTTTATGATTTGAAGTCTTTTGACTTGAGGTATCAAGATTGTCTTTTCATGGGTGGCTGTGGAGGTGCTCTTGTCTTATAACGGCTATTCACACTCAGTAATCCAACTTGTAGTCACCACAGTTAGTTATGTAATGAGACATGAAATTACAAATAGTAGGATTCATTACCCTGCAGCACCAGGGTAAGATCCTAATGAAGTTGATATTTTGGTTTTGACAAAATAAATTCCTAGCTAGGAGAAATATGACTTATTCGATGTGAGATTGATAGTATTAGTTAAACTAATAATGGTATGTCTTATTTAAATCAGAATGCAAAATACCACTTATTAGTATATTGACCAATAGGGTTTGACATGCTATGACTATAATCAGTATTAGGATCATAACGAAAGAACTTAATATTATAATGTATAATTCAAATTAATATTTGAGATTTTATCGGTAATCAAAAGGAGAATTCTATAAGGATACTTAAGATGTCCGCGTATACGAAGAATTCAAAAATGTTATCCGATATAATATTGAGGTGTTAATATTATATTTATGTTTCGATAAAAGTATTGACCTTATAAGTCACACTCAAATTAAATAATATGGCTAGTTAATATTTATGACATGGAGATTAATTTAATTGAGAATTAAACCAAAAATTATCACGTATATTATTTGAGTTAAAATCGATATTGATTACTTTTAATTATTTCACCTACATATTTTTAATTAAAGTATTAATTAAAATTATCCTAAGTTAATTTATTTTAAGTTTTTAACTAAATTAACCATAGTGGTAAAATTAAAGTAATTACCATCGTATATGGAAGAGAGATAATGGAATGTACATTAGGAAAGAGAATGAGTGGAATATAAAAGGGAAAATTCAACCAATGCATGTTAAGAAACATGATGAGTTGGCATCTGTGTGGTTGATGCATGAAGAAGAGAGAAATATTATTTTTGTGTACGGAAGAATGAGATGTCACCTCTTCCAACACTAATCAATACATATATATATATATGCAAGCTAGCAAAAAGTTGTGCAACTTTTGCATGCATATATAAACCAAAAGGAAGAAAGAGAAAATAAGATTTATAACTTTTTTCTCCTCTCCTTGTTTTGAATTCTCTCTAGAAGAAGAATTTCTTCTTTTTCACTCATCTTTTGATATTTAAGAAAGAAGTATTCTTGATTCCAAAATAGGAAAACAAAATTGTTTTTGTTTCTCCTATTAATTTTGGATACAAAAGGTTTATAACACGGACTTGTTATTTTGTTTTGTTAAAAGAAAATTTGTTTTCTTGCTCCTATCTTCTTTTCTTTTTTATTTTCTCAAAGTGCATGTACTAGTTATATATTTTTTGTTCAAATACTAGGCAAAATGTGTGCTTTGGCTACATAAGTGTTAGTAGCCTATAGATTTGCAAAAAAAAAAAAAATTGATATTTTGGTGATCGTACATCTTGGACTAGCAAAGGAATTTCATCAAAGACAACTAAAACTTTTAGTCTTTTAACTTGGTTTGCACATTTGGTGAACTCGAACCTAAAAGGTTTGTCTTAACATTTCTTTTTTTTCCATTTTGTTCAAAAAATCATGGTATGATCTTCAGAAGTGGTTATTATCCATAAAGGTTGCAAGATGTGATTTGCAAAAGTTATGGATAAAAAATGTATTTGTATGTCATGCAAAATGTGATTGCATGTTTCGATCAAATAAAAAAATTTTGAAATCTCTACTTTTAATTGAGACCTAGAGCTCCCATCAATCCTAAATTGCCTCCAACAATTGGTATCAGAGCATTCCCATGATTTTTTGTGCAAAATGACTCTCCTTTTATGGTAGTAGGATCAGTCTAGTTATGGATATTTTTCTTATTATTCTTTTAGGTTTGATCTATATGTTGTGTTGCATATTAATGTTACATGATACTTTTCTTATTTTTGTTTTGGAGTTTCAAAGTTGTAATGGATTCTATTATTTTCATATATTAGTTTGCAATATATATTAGATCCATAGTATATTTCTTACCATTATATTGAAGCCCTTGGTATACCAAGAGGATAAAATGTAACATTTTCCTTTGGAGCATGGAGCCCAAAAATTTTGAAGAGGATCAACAAGAAAACTTGCCAAGATGAAGTTTACTTTGTATTTCCCATTTTGGGATGAAAATTTTTATATTAATTACAATAGGATTGTAAATTGCATAATTAATTTCTTTTAATGCATGTTATGAGATTATGTGTGGTAAATGATTGAATAATGTGAGCTTTAAAAGTTAATTTTGGATTAAAAAATATAATAATTTAAATGAGACTTAAATTATATACAAATTTTAATATGGTTGATTTTTTTCAAGTTATTGCAAAAATCCAACATTTATGCATAAAATCCATTTTTGGATGTGGTGAGTATAAGAGTATACTCACAAAATATATATAGATATATTTACTCCAAAATTAATTTAATTTAAACATTATATAATATGATTATATAATGAGCTCTCATTTGTTTATGAAACATAAAATGTATATTAAAGAGGAGTAATATGCATTTTATTCAATCTAATATCAAATGTATGTTTAAAGATTCATAACCATCCAACTATAGATGTGATTACCTTTTATGATCATACGGGAAATAGCATGAAAAAGACTAATGTGCAAATATTAATCTTAAAATTGGATTATGTGATAATTCAAAGATAAATTTACTACTTTAAGGATGCTAGTAGATTTTTATTCCAGTTAATGTGCAAAATAAAACCTTAAATTAGAATAAAAGACCAAGTAATCTTCCAAAATATAGTGAATCCAACAAAGATGTAAGATGTTTACATTGAGACTCTCCATGAGAGCATTAGTATGCAAGTTGTAGTTTATTAATTATAAGGTCAAATAACGTATTTGACTTGTAGAATGGATGGATATTAAGTGTTGCAAGAATGCGACTTTGTGAATCTGAGTGGTATTAGATTGAGTCCATTTGTTTTATTGATCTCATGGGTAGGATTCATCTAATATGTTAGTCTAAGATGCCATTATGTGAAGCTGAGGGTTAGTATGTTAGGAGCCAGTTAAAAAAAATAAATTGGGTTTATAATTGTTGTATTTGATAAGGAGTTGTCATCTCATTAATATAATAATATTCCAAGAATACCACTATAGGAAGTTGAGAAATATTAATTAGAGTATTATTGATACCTAATTTTCCCACTAGAAGTTCACTCCAACATAACTTTCTTTTCCTACGAGGGAAGTGTAGGATGTGCCAAATTAATGGGAGAAGCCATTATGATTATGTGTCCAAATCATTTTGATTAACTAATTTGATTATTAATATATAATTCAACTGATATATTCTATTCCTTTTGCAGTTATTTTTCTCTAATAATATGGCTACACCATCACCACTCAAATCGCTTTTGGACCATAATAGGCTCACAAGGCCTAATTATGTGGATTGGTTAAAAAACCTTAAGCTGGTGCTTCTCCAACAGCAGTTATGGGATGTTGTAAGCCAAAATCTACATTGCCTACTGTTGATGCAAGTGAGGCTGAAAACCAATACTATAAGGATTAGGTTGATAAGAAAACTCAAGTAAAGTGCTACATATTTGCTTTTATGGAAAATAAGCTATAGGAGCAATATGAAAAGATAGAAGCTTGTGGTGACATTCTAGAGCTAGTAAAGGAAAGTTATGGCAAGGCTAGTAGGACTACCCACTTTAATTATTCCAAATGAAAATGAGGGCCAGGATGTTGTTGGACATGTTGGTGAGACGATAAGGCTTCTGTATTTCCATAAAGATCTCAATTTCTTCATGGATGCGGAGCTTAAAATAGATCGTATCTTAGCATCACTTCCACATTCTTATGAAAGTTTATTTTTAACTTCCATTTGAACAAAGTTGAATGCACCTTAAAAACTGCAACAAAATTTGGTCTATCACTAAAGTGCTGTGATTAATCTCCAAAAGAAAGAGGTAGAAGTATTGGTTACAACTTCTTCTTCTCACCCAAAGAATAATAAGAAGAAGAAAAAGATCAATATGGGCAAGAGTTCCACTCCCTTTTCTTTGTGTCCTATAAAGAGTAAGGGAAGGCAAAAGCTCTAGCTTCATGGTAGCTTAAACCAAAGGCTGACAAAGGAACATGCTTCCATTATTAGAACGATAGTCATTGGAAGAGAAATTGCCCAGTTTATCTGAGTAGTCTAGAGAAGACCAAGGCACAGGGATTGTAGGTCCTTCAAGTATTTCTCATCCTTTGAATTTAAATGTTGATTTTAAATTATGATTGTTCTTCTAACTCATCATATGCTTAAGTCTTAGACATAGGAGCAACTGCTCTTATTCATTTCTTTATGCATGATCTAAGACATAGGAGATTGCTCCATAATAGAGAGATAAAGCTCACTCTTAGCCATGGAGCAAAAGTTGCAGTTGTAATACCCAACAACTAGGGCTTAGTCATAATATATGAATACATGACACATGAGGGGTAATTTGGTAATTAAAAGTATATATGAATTAGATTTGATGTTATAATGAAGGTATATTAGAGGTATATGCAAGGTATATGTGAAGTATATTGGTCTATTTTGGCTTCGATTTCAAGAAAGGGATGAAACAAATCAATAATTGTGAGAAATTAAAGTGTCATGACCGTGACAAGGGGCTGTCACGGGCGTGACTATGGAATTTTTTTGGATAAACATGACTGTTCAAGGTCTATTGCTATAGTAATCCTTTATGACCGTGAAAGGATTTATATAAAAGCTTTTTCCACATTCCTATCACCATTTTTCACCAGCTTTTCCATTCTTAAAACCCAAGAGTAGACCATAGATACCCAAACCCTGTGTGAGTGATTCTTCATAGTTTTTGAGTGAATTAAACACCAAACCAAGAGGCAAAATGAGATTTAAGCAACATTTGAAGAAATTATCCATTTTGGTGAAGATTTGGAGGAGAGAGAAAATTAGTGCAAGAGAGCCTATGGATTTCTTGCATGAACAAGGGTGCTTTCTGCCATCAAGAGGTAAGAAAAATGTGAGAAAATCATCTCTTTACTATGATTATGAAGTTATATGAGGTGATTGTGTTGTTTGGATAGAAACCCTTAGGGGGAGATGAAGGGTGTTTGGATTTTGCATGTATTTATATTCTTTGAAGTTATTAGAAATGAGATACGCTAAAATGGAGTTGAAATCATGCATAATAACCATAGTTTGGGAAGCATGGGTTAGTTTTATGTTTTTCACATATCACCATAGACATATAGTATTTGATATATGACATTGTTTATGATAAGGAAACAAGTACAAGAGGGAGGAGACCGACAAGGAGGGTAGATAGCTCTTTAGTTGAGTTTTTGTCAAGTTTCTAATAGAGGTTTATACATATATGCATTATTATTTGCCCCTTAAATGTGATAAAAGAATGTATAAAATGAAATATGTGCTTATATGGTAGTTGAGCATGCTTATTTAATAAGTGAGGTTTTATTAATGAATTCGAAAGTATGAAATAGTATATTACATGTTACAAAGGTTAATTAGAGTGTTTGAATATGTATAAATATGGTAATGAATAAGAAAATGGCAAATGTGTTAAAGTATAATGTGTGTGTAAAGTTTGAGTTGTGAGTTTGGTTATGACCCATTTTGGGGGATAATTTAAGTTTTAATAACTTGTTTGTATTTGTGTCCAATGACCATGGATGATGTCTAGACATGTTTAGGAAGGATTTAGAAGTGGAATTACCATAGGCATAAGTTAGGACCTTTCATAACCAGCGTCACAACCATGCTGAAATTGTCATGACCATGAAAGGAGAGGCAATAGCCTTCACGGCTAGCCATATTTGTCATGGCCGTGAAGACACTATTCATAGCAATAGTGACCTATGTTTAAATGATGTTTTAGTGGATCCGTTACATGCCAAACATGCTTAAATGTTAAAGTATAATGCAAAAACATATGAAAACTGTTAGAGATGTGCCCAAACGGTAATCGCCTTAAGCACTTAGTGTACACATTCATAAAGACATTCTTTCATTATATTAGTATTCATTTGCATATGAATTGATATAGATCTTAAACTGATTAATGAAAGTCCATGATATGAAACATAGCATGAAGGAAATCATGAT
>CATIWF010032660.1:0-14214 GCA_949630135.1 Balakata baccata
TTGCTAAAATAAACCTTAGGCAAACCTTCATTACAAAAAAAAAATATAAATTTGTATTTAATTAACTTAATTAAGGTTATTTACCTTGGGTAAACTTTAGAACAAACTTTTACTAAATCTCAAGTAAACTTTTGGTAAATATGAGATAAATTTTGAGTAAATATCGAGTAATTATTTAGGTAAATTTTAATTAAAAAAAATATAAATTTGTATTTAATCAACTTAATTAAGGTTATTTACCTTAAGTAAACTTTGGAATAAACATTTAGTAAATCTCGAGTAAGCTTTTGGTAAATATTTTGTAAAACTTGAATAAATTTTGAGTAATTCTTTAGGTCAATTTTGTATAACTTTAACTTTCATTAAGTTTCTTATAAAGATTGAGTAAATCTTGGGTATAATTTGAATAAACCTTAATTAAATATTTGATAAATATTTTGCTATTTCAATTTTCATTAATTTTTATAGCAAACTTTGGGTAAATCTTGGTAAATCTTGTGTAAATCTTCTATAATTTTAACTTTCATTAATTTTTCTGGTAAATATTGAGTATAATTTGAATAAATTTTAAGTAAATTTTTTATAAACCTTTTGTAACTTCAATTTTCTCTAATTTTATGGTAATCTTTTAGTAAATATTTAGTAAACTTTAAGTAATTTTTTAGTATGCCTTGTAAATTTTGAGTAAACCTTGTTCAATTTTAACTTTAATTGATTTTCTAGTAAATATTGGATAAATCTTATGTATAATTTAAGTAAATTTTAAATAAATTTTTAATAAATTTTTTATAACTTTAATTTTTATTAATATTTAGGTAAATTTTTAGTAAATCTTACATTTTTATAATAACTTTAAGAGTCTCAGTATTTTTGAAAAAAATTTTGATGAGCTAGGTATTTTTGAAAAAATTTTAAATGGTAAATTTTTGTAAATGTTCATTTTTTTTTTCTATTTTTGTAAAATTTCTCTTTTTTTTTTTTTTTTTTTTTAAGTATATACGGAGGGGCGATCCATCAAACTCGAACTGGTCTAGGGAAAACAATTCCCATATCTTCCTCAACTTTGTGAGGGCGAAATTGGCAAGCCAATCTGTTGCACGATTGCCTACCTTTTTTTGGGATAACTTTTTTTTAAAAAAAAAAAAACTCAATGTTTTGCTCATTATTCAATTAGACATCAAACTTATTTTTTGTTCAACTGGACACCTAAAGTTATCTTTCTTTTTTAATTGGACACTTCCATTTATTTTTCTAGTAATAATTGTAAAAATAAAAAATCTCATAACATTTTGCTACCTTTTCAATTAGACCCTTATCAAATAATATATCTTTCAATTTATTTTTTTTTAAATATTTTGAACAGTTAATTTATTTTATCTTTTCAGTACATATATTTTGAAAAAAAAAGAAATATAAATAATTAAAATATATTTCGTTATATTATTTTCTTTTCAATTAAAATTACAGTTGTGATAAATATTGGACTATATATATATAATCTTATTTTATTAATTAAAACATATTATATAGAAAAAGTTTCAAAAGAACCCCCTAGCCTTTTTATTGTTTTTTCAATTAGAACCTCCAAACTTAGAGTGCCACATCAGCTTTTAGATTTAACAAGAAAATAGAGGTGTCCAACTGAAAAGAAAAGACAACAATAGGTCTAATAATAATAATAATAATAATAATAATAATAATAATATAAGTTTGAAAAATTTCCGAAACATTGATTTTGCTTTTTTAAGTCAGCATCAATTGGACACCTTCTTCCAATTCTCTATTATAAATGTTTGGAACATTTCAATTAGACATGTAACACTGTTTCCTGCATTCTGGGACTTGAACACAACTCTCAATGTTCAGTATTCACATTTGGCCGGCTACTTCCGTCCTCGAAGAAACTCTCGCATGTCCAGGTGAATTTCTGCCTTGACTACCAAGCGCATTTTCTTTGAATCTTCCCACAGCAAACCACTCCACTCGCGTGCGTAGTCACAAGCTGCCTCAAAGACATCCTGGCAGGTAAAGCGAAATGACATTAGAACATGAAGAAGCATGACATAAAAATAAGATGAACAACTTACCCTAGAGGGGAATTCATCATAGAGATGGGCAGGGGTCATTTCAACCCTGTTCAAATCTGATTCCCAGAGTCTTATCTATCACAAAAAAATAATGCAATTTGAAACATTATAAAAACAAATTAAGAACAATGATCCCTGTCCACTTTATAATCAAAAAATAACAAGGACCTTAAACAGAATGGGATAAGACTTTTTAGTTGACACATAACAGAAAATCACCATCACCTGATCAGTAACATTTTCAGGTACAGAAGGTATTCTCTCTGCAACACGAGGATGAGCATTCTGCTGAAGAAAAGAAATTATCTACAGAGGAGATGACAAAAGAGTAAGCTGGAGCATAATAGTTAGCAAAATTGCACAATGCAAAAAGAAAAAAAAAGGATTATTTAAAGTCAGGTTTCCAATGTTAAATGATCAATGAGCACCATCCTTGGTTGGTGTGAAAGCAGCTAGGATAAAGCTGCTATCTGAAAGCTACCACATTTCAGTTCAATTTACAAGATTCATGTAGACCTAGAAAACATTCTTCGGGCTAACAATAGAACAACCCTTGGGGAGGGAGGAGTGAGGAGATGAGCTGCAGAAGTAGTAAAAGGAAACAAAAATTCTTCACAATATAGGGAATTAGGATTATATAATTAGACTGATAATACTCATAACATGATATATTCATAAACTTGGCATCAATATTTCTGATCCAAATAAAAGTGGCTTAAATCGATGATCTTATTCCTTAATAACAATAATCTCTAAAGTGACTAAAGACAGCTAATCAGCAAGGAAAAGATAATCTTTGTTATCTTCATTATTATCACATTAATTGACCACTTCCAATTTCTTCTTCATCACCTTCTTTACACTCTTATTGAAACCAATGTCTTCCTCATCTCTACTCACTAAAGGAGTGTTCGTCCTCAAATGAGTAGATGTTTTACTTTCTTCATTGTCTTTGGCCTAGCAGTTGATTTGAATGTGATTGCCTTTAGATAGACCCCTCTTCAATTCACTAATTCTAGCAACAACATCCATGTCAAACAATCATCTTCAAGCATTAATTCATCTTCTTCATCCTATTTTAAATGATCATATCTATACTGCCCAGTAATAGTTCATTCTAGCATTTATATCTCTTAAATCAAAAAACAATGCTTAATTGTTGAGAATGGGGCAGTCATAATTTGAGAAGCATGAAAGGATAGAAGAAAGAAAGAAAGAAAGATGAGAAGGAGCTGCTATGATTTTAGAAGCATAAGAAGACAAAAGGGACTCTTTCTTTGCTAAATTCTTTTGATTATTATCTGTTTCTGTTGTGATGTAGACACAAGCAATTTTTCTTATTTGCATTGAGAATATAGGTTACTTGATGGATGAAATTTTAGAAAAATAATAATAATGGCGCATATACAAGGCAATGTCAACAAGGCACATCTTTTCCATGATAGCACCTGACGAAGGCATGTGCCTTAGTGTCTAGGTGCACACATCACAAAGAGAACCCTCCTTCTGAAGACTGAGGGGCTGAGGATGAAGCCTCATGAGCCTTAGCCTGAGAAGCTCCTTCAATAGCTTTGTGGGGAGGATGGAAAGCTCACCTGCTCTGCTGTGATGCCATTTTCAAAAGCATTATACAGGCTTTCTTTTGTTATTGCTCCAACAATAAGGTTTGGCAGTTGATATTCTACCCTGCATATACAAGCAGAAAGCTTAACTACACCAATTACCAGCACACATTAACTTCAGCTCTGAGATTAAGTACAAAGCAAATGTTCATGAAGTCAACTTACCAGATTGATGAGTAAATTCAAATAAATAGTATTCTCTTTGTCCCAAAATGATAGCCTACTTTCCTTTTTAAGAATACAGTAATTTGCTAATTCTCCTCATTACCAACATATGAGTTATGATTTCTTTAGTTTGCAATATATGCAAAATAAATAATTCTAACCATATTAACTACATTTTCTTATTTTGTGTAAAAATAGAACCCTATCTTTTTGGTGATAGAGGGATTACTTCTTTTAGCTACTGGTGGGGAGTAGGACATACCTTGAGAAGAGGCGCATAATTTCACAGTGCAGCTTAGATGATGAGTAAGCATAAATCCTAAAGTTTGTTTCCACAACAACAAATCCCTGGAAAGAAGAATAAGATGCATAAGATGATGTCACATATTTCTCCCTGCTATTCCACTGCATGCCCATTGTAGCACTCTCAATTTATCCAAGGAAGAGTAATTAAAAAAACCTACACTGAATTCATGTAGCAGCGCACAAAAAACGCCACAACAATGACAAATACAAACAAAAATTATTGAAGAGCAGGCCAAACTGCAGATAAATGAATTGGGCTAAATACTAGGCACAATATTTAAAATGTAAAGGAGATTTCATGCACCTGCTTTCGTGATGATGAATCTGTCAAGCTCACGGAAAGATTGGCAGCTAATTTGGTAGGTATAAACCAACTCTCTTTCCTGCCCTGAAATACAGATTTTAATGCAGTAAATTAATACTTGTCACCAGCACATAATTAGCACAGAGAAAGCCTACAAGAGAACTGTCTAGATAACCTGCTGAAGTTTAACCAATCCCAAGTCTGCAATATCCTTTATAGTGGTCCTCTGAATCTCAGTCAATGTATTCATATTATATGCCTATCATGAAAAATTAGAAAATAAAACTCAACATAAGACTGTCAAGGAAGATTCTCTTACAATACAACTTCAATCAGATGGACAAGATGATAATTTAATTAGACCAATTTATTTTGTGCAACAACTGCTAACCCATGATGACAGTTATAAACTGAAAATCATATTCAATACCTCACCAGTGATATGAAAACTAAGCTCCAGCAGAAAGGAAATCAGATCTGCTGGATCTAAACCACGCTCCTGGAAAAAGAAAAAAAGAAATAAAAAAAACAAAAAATAGAGGCCAAATTCTCAAAACAAACTTGAACTTTCAGGTTTGTATAAAAAATAATCTGTATTTTCAATTTTATCAATTTAATGAACTAACTTTTAACATTTTATCAATTTAGACATTCCGACCAATTTGGTAGAAATAATTGCTGACATGTCTTAACTTTCCGGCAAAGAATTTGTGACAGTTGTAAATTCTCTTGTTTTCTTAAGATTTAGCTTGAATCTCTACAATATAAACTTTCCAAAGGATCAACTTGACAGGCAAATCAAGCCTTGTGGGTGAGGTTTGAAGGACCTAGCGACCAATCATACCCAAAAGAAAAGGCAGGTTAGAGGCGGCTGTATTTTAAGATTATTTGTTTACTATGTTCTTTTAGTATAAACATGATCATATTTTGTTATGTCTCTGAAATATTGACGAGTCAGCTGCTTAGTTAATGAATAAAAAAATGCTCACCGGAAATTTTAGGCACATCAGCAATTATTTCTAACAAATTGACTGAAATGTCTAAATTGATAAAATGTCAAAAATTCATTCATTTAATTGAAAAAAAAAATGAAAGTACAGATTATTTTTAATACAAATGTGAAAGTTTATGTTTTTTTAGATAATTTTAGCCAAAAATAGCATATCAATATAAAGATAGACTATGCAAAACAAAATGCATAAAATAAAAAGAGGAAAAACAAACCATTAAAAAACATTACTTAGTATTGTAATTGAAGTAAACCAAGCAAATACCAAGCTACTTTGAACTTAGCTCAAGTTCAATTGAAGTTAGCATCAGCTAAGGTTACCTGTCATTATACTACTTCACTGGGATAACTTGAACTGATCAAGAACACAGAAGCTAAATGGCCTAAACGAGCTACAAGAGCAATTGAGTTCAAACTATCCCCATTTTCATAACAATTTTAACCATAGCCATGATCATTCAAAAGTTCTAAGCTGCCAGTGAGCACCAATTCTTACTTATTACAAGCAATATAAACAGTTAAGCTGCATAAGAATATTCACAAACTATTTTAATGACAGTTGAAAATAACTGAACAAGAACATTTTCTTTGTATTTTAGACAAAATTTAGTGAAATATAAATTCCATCATGCAGATGTGAAGATGACAAATGTTCAACTCTAAAAAGATAATAGCATACATCCACCCATAGTAGTCCATCGGGCATAAAATGACATGTAACAATATGATGCAGTTCCTGAGGCTCAGGTGAGAGAGTCTTTGACACCAAAGAGTTGGACTGAGGTGGATTTTGCCTTACCCATCCTACTTAACATCTAAGAGAATCAAACTTGATCTTAGTATATGTCCCAAGCAAGCAGCTGAATACATTATTTACCTATGCCTAATACATGTACTTGCAAGCAGCTTGGAAAATGGAGGTCATTGTTAGGACAGTGGTTGTATGACACTTTAAGAAAAAAAAAAACCAACGAATATATATATATATATATATAGAGAGAGAGAGAGAGAGAGAAGCCACATATATTTGTTGTAGTTCAATTTCAAAAATTCGAGTTATATGAAAGTCCAGATTAAATTAAACATAAGATTCCAATTAGAAATTTTCTTATTTTAAATTTGATTTTCAGAAATTCTTTATACAACAGGTTGGATTGTGATAAAAACATGGACAAACCACTAAGATGGTGATATGTAATAGGAATTATGAAAAGTCTACTGCCACCTGGGCAAAAGTCAGAAGAGAAAACTAGCTAAACTGAACTTCAGAAATTGATACCTCAGAGTTAGAGATATATTCTCTGATGATATACCAAAGTTGTGCATTCGTATCCATCAGCTGTAAACGCACAAATTCAAAAGAAACTTCAAATTCCAATAAATGAATAATAACAAAGGGAATGTAAAAACTGCTGGTGATTAACATGATGCACACCAAAAACTGGAAACCAGACTCAGTCAATCGTGGAGTTTCTTTATCCCTACAGAAAAAGCACACCAAACAGCACATCAAAAATATGAAATTCAGGATTTTCAGCAATCAAAAATAAAGGTTTGCATGTGGTAACAAAGAATACCTTTGACTCAGAAGACCACGTTGTAAAATTTTTATCATGGAAGAGCTAAAGTTAGTTAGTTTTTCTGCCTGGGCCGAGTTTATTAGTTGCAGCAAGAAACACTGATTGAAAACAGTTGCAAGCAATAAGAGAGCAGTCTAAGCAAATCAACGACCAACAGACCACAAGGAAACAATGGTAATACCATTTCATATTGTCATGGTTATTGTGGTAAACAAAAACTATCATACTGTTTCTTTAAATACAAAGGTGAAGAGGAGACCAATAATGAAAATACACGGATGTATTTCAAACCTCCCATTGTCCCAGAGCATATGCCTGAAGTTCTTCCAAGCTTGGGAGTCTTAAAGTTGAAGCCATGGGTTCTCTTGGCAAAATTCCACTGCAGTATCACAATTCAATTTTTAAACATCAATAATGAGCTAAGATTTGAAAGCAGTATGATGTCATCAATGAAAAGCATAAAACATACAACTTGAAAGTAGGTAATATCTAAAAAATTTTAGGACTAATTAGGCAGTAATTTTCTGGTTAAACTAATAAACTAACAAGGAACCAGAGCTGTGGAGAAGAGAAGAAAAAACGGTTCATTATATACTAAAATAATTTTCTACGTCTAGTTATCAGATTGCCAACTGATTTCAATCAAATTTCTATTCTTAGAATAGAAAATTAACATATCAAACTCCCAAATGTTCCAGAAAAAAGTTTCTCCAATGAAATATACAAACAAAGACTGTTTTATCCTAGTGTTTGTTAATTGCTTTGACAACCACTGATTAAGCAATAAAAGCATTCAAGCTAAGGAAAATGAAAATATAAGACTCACCCATTTAAAATATGTTTCTGGAGGTTCGTCTGAAATGTGGGATTTAATCTATAGCTGCTTTCCTTTTTTCTGCCATACTAATATTTTCAATTTCAGCAAAGAGCAGACAGTATAGCAATAATCATGTCTTGCATCCACTTGGTGGCTCAGACTCAGAAACATAAATGGAAAGAAAGTTACCTTTCCACAGTTTCAGTAACAATTCTCAACTGAATTAAACGATCAATGGCGACCCTATGCTTGGTGGATCCATCAGCGAGCACCCACTCCTCCAGCATATTGGCTGGTATAGGACCATCCATATACAACATTTGCAGCACATACTTCTTGGCTAAAGGAGGCAATGACCTAAAAGCAAACTCAATCAATTTTTCATTAATAACAATTAGAGAAGCAGTAAAAATTACAATATGGATTCAAAAGGACCTGAGAATGGCTTGGCAGATGAAAGGATTGGCGTAGAGAATGTCGAGCTTTATTGCTGGCAATGAAGCCACCATGTCCATGAAATTCTTAGCAATGATTCTCACCTGAGGCATTTTTGTCCCCTTTTCTGAGGGAATTTCAGTTCTTTCGATGGGCTATGTTCTGCTGATGCTATTGCGTAAGCTAGGTGATCTTCAAGATCGAATTGATGTGAGATAGTGTTATATATATATATATATACTGCAAAATTAAAGTATTTTTTAAAATTAAACGAATAATTGCACGAAAGATAATTTCTACTATGATAATTGTGAATTTTTAAATTTTTTTAACAGAATGCTTAAATCTAATTGCTGCTGAATTGAAATATTGAACGAAAAATATTGGCAGTAAAAAAAAAATGCTCAATGAGCATATAAAGCTTAAAGAAAATAAATCTTAAACAGAGACAAATATTGAAGAAAATAATTTCACTTATGCAAATAAAGTTGATTAACTATATTAGAGCTAAATAAAAGCTCAAATGACTAAAGTTAATACTAAGAACAACACTAATGCTAAAATGATATTTGCTGAAATTTTATTGAATTTGACTATTGTGTTTGATGATGATTGTCCTTGATTGAGTAGTTTTTCATTCTATGACTACTCTTCCTTTATAAAGTATTAGAGCCAAAAATTACAGTTGGGCATGATTCTCACTTAATTCTGCCACTTTCTCCAACTCCGTAACTGTTAGTAGTGCTCGTCCTCTCCATGGATTTTATTTGACTGTCTTCTCATAATATCTAACTATTCATGGGCATGGGCTCTGAATTTCTATGAACTTGGGTTTTAACTTTTGTAATGAGCTTGGGTCCTAATTCGATGGACTTACAAAAAATTTGGTGTAAACAATTAGCCTCTGCATACAATGTAGTCATGGACTATAACTGTATGAATATAAATTCCTCAAGCTCCTTGGGCTTTTCTTATTTTGTTGTTTAGCATGAGGCCCAAAGTTCTCTTTTCCTCGCTAGACTTAGAGTTCCAAAGGCGGGAGAAAACTAAACTAAACTAAACTAGAGTATTAGAGAAATCAAAGACTCATTCCCCAAGAGAAAGCCCCGATTAATTTCATATTTAAGCCTCCCTCCTTTTCTCTCCCAAAACCCAAAGATTTAATTATCCAAGACCCAACCTCTTTTCATCTTCCAAAACTACACAAAACCTCTCATCCTCTCATATTTTCAGCCAAGCATCCTACAAAGAAAAGGATACTCGACTGAGAGAAATACCAAGAGATGAAACCCATCACTCTCCATCACCAACAACACAACTTGACGTTGACGCTTCGTCTACTGCCTCTACCAAGCGCTTCACCCGATCACACAAGGATCATGCCTACTAGCCACAATCGTTTTGTTGGGATTTTTAACCATGCATATCAGATATACAAACATAGCGGAAAATTAAAATTTTAAATCCCAATGGTGGAAATCACCCAATGTAGCTATGAATGATTAACCGAAAAGGGTTTGAAGAAGATTACCTTTAAGATCAAAGCTTTCATTCTTCAGTTCGTCTTACCGTGTTATCACAAACTACAATAATCCTCACTTGGATCACCTCTAACGGATGTCTATGTGAAAGACACTAAGAAGAGAACCTTCTAGCTATGGGTTTTGCACAATCTTTTGTGCTAGCAAGAGAATGAGCAATGTAAAGAATAGAACACGAACTCTTTGTGTTCTCTAGTGTGGCAGTTGCCTGCTAATGTCAGAATAGTGACTATTCATAGTCCTTGAACGATTAGGGTTCATAACCCTTGTTCATAGAATCCTAATATGATTAGCTTTCTATATCAGGATACACTTGTCCTAGTCAGGATATGCCCAGAATCGAGTGGTTCCCAATCGTGACATATATGTCCTAATCGGGACATTACTCAATATTAGTCTGATGTGCTATTCTAGACTATAAGCTAGAATTGCCCTGCTCGTGACAAGAATGACATGTATCCCGCCCGGGACATTCTAGACTAAGTCTTTCTCTCTTTGTTTTGGATCTAATCCAAAAGCCCATTTTACTTCTTCTGTGCACCTTCAATGTGTGTGACCTATTATGTTACCAGTTATATTGGCCACTCAGACCAACACTTGATCTTAAGCAAGTCATGAGCTATATTTAGCAATACATCGTTACTCCCAATTGACAGAATAGTTAGTGGTCTGACTAAAAACCTTTTCATATACAATATCCGTGCAATTTGTCCCTTCACCCTCCTATACCCCACTCAGTTCAGAGCATGGACTCAATATTAGCTCCCACTAGATTGACTATGTCATATATAGTCCGAGTGATGTTAGATCTTGTTTATAAGACTCATTACTCTTATAAATATATCATTGAAGATTATCTTCATGATATTTCCACTATAGCTAGAGATTCTTAAGTAATGATCTCGGTAAGAGGCTATGGATACACTCTCCTTCTATCATGAGTGGTAAATCCTTTGTTTGCTACTCAACTACCTTTAAACACTTTCAGCTTTACCCAATCACCACCCTATGAGCGATCTCCCCTGAGGTAACAAGAAATGAAGTCAAAGTACAGAATCAATATCTCATATAACTTTGAACATCTTAAGTCTAAGGATACTTGCACCATTACTATGACGAAACTATCACTGACATAGAAGATCCATGTGATGATCTCATAGCAAGTCATCCAATGAACTTGACTACTCTAACAAGCATCTACATGTTAATTCTAGATAACTCATGTCTACAGATTATGAGATCTACTGCTTGATCGAATCAAGGAATATAACATGTGCTAGTCTATCCAGATCAATAATATCCAGTCTTGTTAATCTTATGACTAGGAATAATTTAAATATAACCATAATTGTACATGATAGGAATTTCAACATCATTATCCCATCAAGATTTCCTTCATGCTATATTTATATCATAGACTTCATTAATCGATTTAAGATTCGATTAGGTCATAAAATAAATAAACATTAATAAATGAAAAAGCCTTTTATTCATGTGAAATGAATTTATACAATAAGTGCTAAATGTGATTACCTTTAGAGCACCTTTCAAACACGCTTTAGCCCCTAAGCTGCGCTGTAAAACCTAGGCCATCGCACAAGATCTACTCTATTGTCAAAACCGTCCAACGCTACTAAGACTTGCATGAATCGCATACCCAGCCGCGACCCCATTCGCTTAAGACTCGTACCCTAGTGCTAGAAACCAAGAGCCATTGAAGGAAACCTAATGACGGAACATAGCCGTCTAGACCCACCCCTCAATTGCTCATCCCATCGACCCAACCACCACACACCTGGCCTTTATCTTATTGCACTCCAAGTGTTTGGTCTTCAACAAGTAAGTTTTTGGTTCCTTGAAAATTACTGTGACCCATTTAGCTCAATGGATTGCTAAATTTATGTTGAAATATGGTTGAATATAGCCTGGTGATTCTTTTTCCCTATGTTCTTGTCTATTCCCTTATAGCAAATAGTGACCAATTTCTACATCTATGATCAAACTCCCTGCCAGTAAATTCTTTCTCTAAGTATATACTAGGAGGAACATTAGAGGTAAATTCCTATTCTTTTACGTTTTTGATATTGTACATGTACTCTAGGGACATCTGTTGTGTAATATGACTAGATTTTGTTTGGAAAATTTTTTTTTGGATTTGCTTGTGATGATTTTTTGGCTCAAAAAATGCTAATTTCAGCCTTTGGAATGTGCATGGTGAGGTTTTCTTATAGACTGAAGATGAACTTTCCTATTCTTGCTTAGTCTTTAGGTTGAAATAAACTTGCCATAGCCTAAAATTTGCAAATTTCGGCTTTGTTGGGTAATAGGTGAGGAAAAGAAAGGTTTTTGGCCTGAATCCCAATGGGGAATTCGGTCTATAGATTATTTAAAATTTGCTGGCCTTTATTTTAAACTGATGAGTGCCTAAGAATCAACTTTGCATATGAAAATGACTAAGTCAAATACCTAGAATTTTTGCAGGGACTCTCTCCATTTGGTGGCCCAGGATTAGACCTCTTAGCTTCGGTAATATGAAACCACTCAGCAAAGCTACTTTGAGTACTGGATAGAGCTGCGATCCTTTGGCTTTTCTAGTATTTAGGCTTTTGGTTCAAGCCATGACAACCTTACTTTTGAACTTGTAGTATTAATATAACCTTATGATGCTGACTAAACAACTTGTTCTTTCAATTGCTTCTACTTCTTGCATTCTTTCTTCTAGTTGATGTCGATGATGAGCCTTGTTTGGCCAGAGGTTGGTTTGCTCCTTCTGAGTATGCTTATGAAGCCTATAATGGCTCATGGTGAGTGAACTCAATGTGCTTTATGTCTGACATATTTAGTTGATGATTGAGATCACGGAACACTTTCACAGAAGGTACCACAACCATATATTTGCATTGATGCTTTAAGGTGGCACTAAGACAACCTCGGTACTTGCTTTGCTGATGCTTGATGGATCACTTAACACTTTCATCGGAAGTACTACAACCATGCATTTACATTGATGAATTAAATTGTAACTGCACCAACCTCTATATTTGTTTTGCTAATGCTTGATAGATCACTGAAAACTTTCACATAAGATACCATAGCCATGCATTTGCATTAGTGGATCAAAGTGGCACTAGGCCTACCTTTTGGTATGCTTTGTTTAATTGATGGTTGTGAAGTATCTATGAACTTTTATTAAAGCAAAAGAAGAGTGGCCCTAAGGCCTACTTTATTGATTGAATTTCATATGTACAAGATAACATGAATACTTTTATCTATTGATACAGTGGCCCTTAGGCCTAATGACAAAACAAAAACATATATAGCTCAATATCTCCTTTCTACTCCTAGAGAGCCACTAAGAAGGTCGTTTGAGTCAGCCCACGCTCTTTTTCCTTTGCTGTTGAGTCTACCATCTCCCATATGGTTGGGAAATATCTCTTTAGGTACTTGCTGTTGATGTATCTCTTATAAGGTTCTCCCTATAGACTATGTAACACTTTATACCTATGTATATCACTTATACTTATATCATGTTATCGTATATTGCATGAGAATAAGACAATATCCTATTTATAGTGAGGGATAATTTTTTTTTAATTATATAACAGTACCACATTTTAGCATTTAACAATTCAGTAAAGTATAATAGCCTGATATATATATATGTGTGTGTGTGTGTGTGTGTGTGTGTGTGTGTGTATGTGTGTGTGTGTGTGTGTGTGTGTGTGTGTATGTGTGCAATGCAAGGAGAGAGATTGGTGAGACTCAGCCAATGACCTGTGTCCATATCTCCTATTGTTAGAGATATGCCCAAAAGGCAATTGCCTTAAGCACTTAGTGTACACATTCATAAAGGCATTCTTTCATTATATTAGTATTCATTTGTATATGAATTGATATAGATCTTAAATTGATTAATGAAAGTCCATGATATGAAACATAGCATGAAGGAAATCATGATGGGATCATGATAATGAGATTCCTATCATATGTAATTATGTTAGTATCTAAATTGTTTCTAGTCATAGGATCAACAAGATGGGACATTGTTGATCCAGATAGACAAGAACATGTTATACTCCTTCATCGGATAAAGCAGTAGATCTCATAAGCTGTGAACATAAGATGTTCAAAGTTAACATGTGGCTGCTTACTAATAATAGTCAAGTACATTGGTTGACCTATTATGAGAAGATCATATGGATTATCCATTCAAATGTCAATGATAGTCTCATCATAGCAATGGGGTAAATATCCTTAGACTTGAGGTACTCAAGGATATCTTGGATACTAATTTTGTGCTTTAACTCCATTTCTTGTTGCCTCATAGAGGTCGCTCATAGGGTAGTAA
>CATIWF010032702.1:0-17527 GCA_949630135.1 Balakata baccata
ATTAAAATATTAATAAAAATACATCCGTAGCTAAAACTATTCAATTACAATGCAAAATATTGAAAAATTAAGAGAGATAAGTATAACATAAATATAATTAGAATATTTGATAATTTTCAAATTTGTAATACACTTTTAATTTATTAGAATGAAATCTCTATTTAATTTTTTATATCAATATAATTGATAGTTATCAAGGTTACGGAAATGATAAATATATTTTTTCATTAGGATACTAATAGGTTGTGAACAGAAGGTAATCATCTCTTTTTATTCATCATAAAAGTGATACACTCAATAATATTGGTGAATGATGGTGAATAAACTCGAACTCGAAACCTTCCTTAATTCTCACAAGTGAGAATCAGTGGCAGACCCAAGAGTTTAAGTTAGGAGGAACTAGAGATGAAATTGAGTAGAGTCAAATTAATATAGTACTAGGCTCAAGCTCGATTTGATTACAAAAACTAAAAACTCTAACTCGATCGAGTTTTCTATTAATTGTTTGAAATTCGACTGGAAAAATATTTGAACTATTCGAATTCAACTCGACAAAAATCGAATCAATAAAATTTTTTAATAAATAATAACTCGGCCCTACTCAATTTGATTTGAAATTGACTTGAGTTGATTTGATCAATTAAGGTTGAATATATTTAAAAACTGAAGGTATAAAAGAAATATTAGATATTAAAAATAAACTATTCAATTAAACTCTCGAGTCTTATGAATTTAGTATTGGGATATTCGAACTTGACTTAACAAACTACCCGAATTACTCAAGCTTAAACTCAATCTGATTAACTCCGAGTTTGATTCGAATATTTTATGAGTTCAGTTTGAATAACTTGAGAATAACTTGACTCGTTTACACGTACAAGGGGATCAAACTTAAATATATTAGTAGAAAATTATAGTATTCATGTTCAGTTTTTCAACTACTATAGTACTATTGATCTTTATTCTATTTATCTAACAAATTAATTTGATTAATTTGTATTTTTTATTTTAGTTGATTTTTTATTCAAAAAGACTTATGATAACAAATTTTTATTTTTTTTTTTAAGAAACAAAGCTTCTAAAAGAAATTAATAAATTAATAAATAAAAATTTGGGAGTCTAAAAAAACTAGAAGTCAAGTAATAATTTTAGAGAAATATAGGACTCAATTTAAAAAAAAAAATTCTATTCTATAATTTTTTTTAAGTAGAAGGGCCATAGCCACTGCATGCCCCTTTAGATCTGCGTTGATGAGAATATACTAATTAAACCAACCATTGATTTGTTACGAAATCATAATATTAATATTGACTATTTATCTATTTAACTTAAATTCGGTAAGTGATGAATTTATAACTAGAACTAATAAAAGAATGAAGCATGAAGGAGAAAAGAGAAAGAATAGAAAGAGACTTTACATTTTGCATACATTCCCAGGCACTTCTCCACTGCCGAAATGGACTCAAATTCACTTTCCCAAGTGGATCTGAAATACAAAAGCAATTTATAACAAAAGAAAAAAAAATATAGATAAAAAATAATTATAAATTAGGAAAGTAAAATTACTTTTTGGCCCTTTAGCTTGAGCAGAGACAACAAGAAGGAAAAACCCCATGGTTATGCAGAGCAGTTTCCCTCTGTAATTTTCCATTCTTGTCTTAAAAAAGAGCGATAGAAGAAAAGGAAATTGAGTTTGATGTATCAGAATTGAGTCTCCAATTTTGATGTATCAGAATTGAGTCTCCAATTAACACATTTATATATAGAAGTTTATGTAATTACAAGATTTGATGATTAAATGCCAATAATATTACACATAGAAATAGGGATTATCAAAATTTAGAGCATATACTTAGTATATATTTATATGATATATGAATTAATCTTACGATGAAAATAAGAAACATATGCCAAAGTTCCATACATATATTATTACAAGCATTTGTGTTGGATTGCAATTTTGGACATTTAGAGGTGATTATTTTTGGATTAATTTTATGTTAGAAACTAAAAGAGGCACATAAGAGGGTGAGTTGTTAAAAACTCTTCTAACTTAATTAGAGTTCTTAAATTCAAGTTCTGGATATACAATTGTCTTAAATACTCTTGAGAAAGTATTCTACTGTCCTTCGAATTTTTATCCGGACCTTGAATTAGTCAGACTAATTCTGAATATCAGACAAAAAAAAAATTAAAAGAGTGGTGTCTAATGAGATTTGAATATAGTTTTACAATAATAAAATAACAAAATATACAAAATAATAACAATAATAATAGTTACCACTATCTCATTTTAACTTTTTTTTTTCTTAGTTATTTAGTTTGGATTCGTGTGTTCGTACCGTTAGAACTATTAGAGAGTAAAACGCTCATTCTCAATTTTTAAAAGTGATCCATAATCCATATCCTAGAATCAAATTTAAGGCTTTTATTTAGAGAGAAGAGACTCTTAATCATCATATTTCAGCTATTGAAATTAAAAGTAGTTGGACAATTACCAATTCGTGGTGGAACTATTTTCCCCCTCTCTCTAGATTAAAACAAAATGCATTAATCATTAATATCCTTTTTTTTTTCTGAAATTATTATGGAAACTTCATACAATAATTAGAAAAAAAAAAGTACCAATGATGATTGTCCAACAAAGATGGAGGGTGGATAAAATGTTAATTATAAAGATACTTCGAAAATATCCAAGTTAACGAGTACAAATGAAATGAATCATCTAACTGTTTAGTTCAAAGGTAGGAATAAGAATAATAATGACTGATTTTAACATTTTTCGTGGTCATGATGAATCTAATGAATCAAGTCATCCAGGAAGCTTTCTTGAGCTCTTAGAATTTCTTATTGACCATAATGATGAAATTAAAAGAGTTGCAATGAGTAATGCTCTTGAAAATTTAAAATTGACATCACCTAGAATTCAAAAGAAGATTATAAATGCATTTGCAATTGAAACTAGAAATACAATCATTAAAGAGGTTGGTGATAAAAATTTTTCTATCTTAGTTGATGAAGCTCGTGATATATCTGTTAAAGAATAAACGGCAGTTGCATAATGTTTTGTGGATGAAAGAGGGTGTGTTGTTGAGCGTTTTCTTGGCATTATACATGTTAGTGATACTACTGCTTTGTTATTGAAAATAAATATTGATGCTCTTTTTTCTAGACACAGTTTAAGTATTTCAAGTTTACGAGGGCAAGGTTACGATGGAGCTAGCAATATGCAAGGAAAATTCAATGATCTTAAAAGTTTGATAATGATGGAAAATCCATTTGCATATTATGTTCATTGTTTTGCTCATCAACTTCAATTGACATTTGTATTTGTTGTTGAAAGTCACCCAAAAGTTAGTAAGTTTTTTGATATTGTTACAATGGTATCAAATGTTGTCGGTGCCTTATGCAAATGTAAAGACATGTTTTGAGAGAAAAATTTTGAAGAAGTTATTCAAGGAATTCATGATGGTGAAATTTTGTCAAAGAGGGGATTGAATCAAGAAGTATCACTAAATCGAGCTGGAGCAACACGTTGGGAATTTTCCAACCTTACAGGTATAAATGAGCTCTCTAAGAGATTGGTTCAAATGAAAAAGCATCATATGTATCCACTAGTTTATTTATCGGTAAAATTAGCTTTGACCTTGTCTGTAGCAATAGCAACTGTGGAAATAGTTTTTTCTGTAATGAAAATTGTCAAAAATCTATTATGCAATCGACTTGGAGATGAATTGATAAATGATTATTTGGTCACATATATTGAGAAAGACATGAAATTCCATTGATATTAAAGATATCATTCAAAGATTTCAAAATACGGCACCTTGGAAAGGATTATTGTAATGAAATATAATTTTATCTAAATCATTGTTGTTTTTTTATTTTTTTATATATTATATTAAAATAAATATTATTTAGTTTTATTATTAGTGTCTACTCATTATAAATCATGCGTCCGCCTCTGATAGAAATTAGAATGAGTGATTCATTCCTACCTTTTTTTTTTCCTTTAACCAAATGCCTCCTAATTAAGTACATAGTAAGAATAATTGAGTTGATTCAAAAGATTATTTAAGTCGGAGTTTGAGAGGGGAATTAAAAAAAAAAAAAAAGCAAGTCCATTTTCTAGAAATTATGCAGCAAACAGGAAGAACAAAAAGCTCATTCACAAATTATATATTTTTCTTCTTTATTTTCTACACAAACATTCAAAATTACATGAACTTTTTAACCTATTTGCATCATTTTTAGTTATTTTTGTTTACCTTTTAGCTATTAGTTTTTAGTAGAATTTGCTTTCTTTTATATTTTTCTCTTATTTTTTAAGTGTTTGAAACTTGATAAGATGTTTTTGGGCAAAAAAATGAGCTTTGAAGACCAAAATTTATACGAAAAACCCAAGTCCAAGTCAAATTGGAGCATCTATAGAGGCCTCAAACGGCCTGACCACATGCTCGTGGTAGTTGGCAAGTGAGACCCTTTTTTGGGCAGAAATGAAATTAGTTTTTTTTTTCCCATGCTTAATGGACAGCCCACACGACTGTGCGAGTAGGTGTGTAAGTCACTGTGTATTTCTATAGCGTTTGTCATCCATTTTTAAAGTTAGTACCACCTAAAGAGGGAAATATTTGATTTTCCAAAGTATTGGAATTGGAGAGATCCAAAACGCCCTTTAGAGTTTCATTTTAGGGATGTGTGCCACAAGCACACTATAAAAGACATCATTTTCTTGAAGTGAATAGAATCACCTTCCACCCACCTCACTCTAACTCACATAGTCACATTCACTCACTTTCCATTTCCACTTGACAAACATTCAAATCACAATTTTGGACATTAAGCATCATTATTGAAGTATATGAGAAATAGATTTGAAGAGGGAATTTACTTACCAAAGAAGTCATAAATGCTTTTGACATTAAAATTTCTTAGTTTGCTATTTCTTGCACTTTATTTGTCTTGCTCTATTTTGTATTGTTGATTTATAACTATATTGTTGTCCAAACAATCACCCAAAAAAGAAGATAGATTAATAAAAATTTTAGTTAAGGCAAAGCAAAGAACAATTAAAGAGATGAACACATGAATTATATAATAGCTTGGACTATGGTTTTAAATATCATTTGATATGTTATGTATTTCCCGTTACGTAATGTTCGATTCTGATATGATATGAAATATAGTATGAAAAATTTTTTGCTAGTTTTTTTTTTAATTCATAGTGCTGATAGATGATATGATCCGATACCATTACACCGATTTCAATACGTTATGCAAAACTGTTGTTTAAAACCCTAACTCAGACCAACAAGATCCCTATGTCTATTTCCCAATTCTCAATTGGGATTTTACTAATTAACTTTTTGAGTAACATTAGAGTTTTTCTAGCTAACTCTCAACAATATATCTTCTCCTTTGACTCACACAAAACCTAAAATTCTCGTGTTTTAGTGACTAACACAATAATAAAATGTTTTTTTCTTAGGTTCATACAAAAATTTTTACAAAAATCCAAGTGTTTAATGCTAACACTTGAACCAAATACTCACAATTAAAATAAGAAAAGATTTAAAAATAAATTTGCAAGAGTTTGACCACTTAAGAGTATTTATTCTACTTTCAATAATCATTTGAAGAGCTATTCATAAGCTTCATCCACCAACTAGCATTACAAACATTGGCCATACTCATCCCTAACATTTTAGTTAAATTGAATTAAATGTTGTATGTAGAGGAAAAATCGCGGTAGTGATTTTTAATTGTAATGCGATCCTTGACACGTGACATTCTCAAATTTGTTTCCATTTTCAACGACTATATTAGGTGAAAAATCAGTAGGGCATTTCCAGAATCTTTGTTTTCTGCATCCAAACCTACAATTGCTATTTCCATCACAAACCATTTTGGAAATCATGAGATTTTGGCTTTAGGAGAATCGTAGTCGCGCTTCTTATTATTGCAATTGTGAAAATCAAATCTTTAGAAATCCTCCTTAAACTCTAATACACAAATGGCAGCTTCGTGTTAAGGTGTCTTCCAATGGTTGTGACTTGATAAATTTTGCAGTTGCGCCAAGGTAGTTGCAGTTGCGATCACCTCTCTTGCAAATGCGATCTACATCGTGAACTTCTCTAGAGTTGAAGGTGAATCTGCCATCAAAATATTGCAGTTTTGCTTATTGCCATGTGGTCGCAAAAACATCTCTCGCGAGTAACTTTGTAAGCGTGATTGTGTAATATCCGTAATTTAGGTCCGGATAATTAATATGTTTAATTGCCGCAATTAATATTATTAAAGTCTAAAATTGGGGTTTAAAGATTAATAAAAGATTTTATTTTTGTTGTGGGTGATTTAATAAAAAAATATAAAGTTAAGAAAAGTTATAAGAAAGAAGTAAAAGCCAATGTTTTAAGTGGGTATTTGGCAAAAACAAAAAGGGACCAAAGTGACATCTTTACCAAAGTATAAAAACCCTTATTCTTCCTCATTAACATCAGCCCCAAACCCTAACTTTTCCACCCAAATTCGTGCTCCCTCTTCATCCCACCATTTTTCTACCTTCTTTCACTCAAATGAAGTCAAAATTACCAAAAACTAAAGGAAAAATCACTTATATAGCCCAAAACCCTTTAGAAAAGAAGAAAGAGGAAGTTGTTGGAGCTAAAGAAGTCATTTTCTTGGAGAAAGAAGAAAGAAAGAAGCTAAACACCCAAATCCACATTGTCTTTGGTAAAGGAAGAAGTAAGTGAAGCTAAAAAATCATATTTTCTTCTTCTTTTATCTTGTTTTCTATCATTTTTATGCTTGGTGGAGACCCATTTCATATGGATTGGTTTTTTAGTCAAGCTATGGTTTTGAAGAGTTAAAACTCTTTCTTTTATAATCTAGATTAATTAAAGAAGAAACTTGACATGGATTTTGAGTTAAAAGAGATAGTTTGATAGTTAAAGTTGAGTTTATGTTTAAAGAGTAGAGTTATGTTACTATATGTTTCTTATTTGGCCTAAAAGAGGCATGTTAATGTCTTGTTAGGTGATATAGAGGGTGGTGGTAACCCCCAAAAGGAAGAGCAAGCTTGAGAGCTTAAGGTTTTTGAGGCTCCATTTGAGGTTAATACATATATGCACGTTTATTCTTAAACTCATGCCATTTGCATTTTTGAAATGGTGGTTGCTATATCTTGAGATGATGATTATCATAATATTAATGTTGGAAATGATAATTATCATGATTTATGACTATTGAGGATGTCTATGAATTTAATCTAATTTGTTGGTGAACTATGGTATTTGTGATGTTGCTGGAATTTTGTGGAATAACCTTGATTCCTTTAGCTATGACTCATGTTATATAACTCAAATTTGCATGAAACTAATTGGAAATGAAACTATACATATATAGCTAAAACTTTTATGAAGAACATAGATTCGGATTCTATCTGTAAATAGGCCAGAAATTGGCTATAAAAGTCGGATATGGAGCTGTCCATAATATCCTGGGTAAATTTTTAGTGAACAATTTATGATATTTGAGTTATAACTTATGCTATAAAATTTGGATTTATGTGATTCTTACTGCATATGAAAGCTAAGACATTAAGCTAAAACTTCTTCGAAGACCACGAGTTATAATTTAGTTCCTAAATGGGTGATAAATGCATTCCAATATTATGGCAGAAATTTGATTGGAAAGGAATATTAAGAATTTGGTCTCATAAATATTGTGTGACATATATATATATGTTAAATTGTTGGAATTTTCTTTCTTTGTATATAATTATGTATTTTATATGAGGTTTGTAAGCCCTAGTAAGGTAAATTATATCATATGACATGCAAGTATGGAATGAGATAAAATTATAACCTATTGTGTTGAAATAAATTATGAATATGTATAATTATGTCATTCTTTTTTACAAGGACGAGACTTAGGATAGATGGCATGCCATTGAGGGTCTTTTACGGTACCGTGGAAAATTTCTGCATGATTCTTAATTATTGGACAAGGTGGCTTAAGCTCGAAGAACATTCTTGTCCATTATGCTAGCAACTTAATCATGTTATTAAATCAAGGTGGCTTAAGCTCGGAGAGTGCCCTTGACTCAAGCTCGTGACAAACATAATTATAGGAATACATAGACAGGTGAATAGGGTGGCTTAAGCTCGGAAAGTGCTCATATTCACAACCCGTTATCCAGTTAGTCCGGTTTTTGAGTAAATGGGCTATTGGCTAATTAAATAAGTTGAATAAGTTCAGTTGATTATAAAAAATTTATGGTTAATTATTAATATGATCGGCATATTCACCTTGATTGTCATTTCATTAAAATATGTATATAATTTGATAATATGAGACAGGTATGTTATGTATGTTATTAAATGATTACATGATTTTGGGCAATATATATATATATATATAAAGGAAATATATTGTATTGGTTGATAAGAATGGTCTAGGTATATGATTATGTTTTATGTCCAATATATATATATATATATATATGCGTACTTGTAGCATTTTAAATGTATATTTTATACATGTTGAATATTATTTTAGCATTAGCATAAGTATACATGTGATATGTCCTCCCATAGTTGTACAAATTTATATGCATATATGTACCACTAAGCATTATGTTGCTTAGCGTGTGAGTGTTCCTGTACGCAGGTTTGGAGTCGGTTGATAGAGAAAGTTAACTGAAGAGAAGAAAGCCCATCAGAGACCATAGTGCAGACCTTTGGAGTCGGTGATATTATGACATTTTTGTTTTTGTCATATCTCATATGGGATATAGGTAGTTGGTTTTGTACATGTCTATTAGATTAAAGAACATGTATTTATATATGATACAATTCTGTAAACACCAAGCCAATTTAGCCTAAATTGGATTTATTTTATTGGGTAAATGATAGTTTTATGCATAATATAAGATATAGACTAATATGTTAAAATGGTAACATGTAAAATATTTGTATGAAAGGATGTTAAGAGATAATAATATAAGGAAAAAAAAAGTTTTAATTTTCACAAGTTTTCAATATCGAAAAGTATATAATACTTGCTTATATAGTTGGGTTAATCTTAATTATATGAGAGAATGTTATAGATTGAAGTCGCAAACCTTTTTGGAGTTGAATTTCATTATCCAAACATGAGGCATGGTTGCACTTGGGTAGGTGTGGTTGCTTTAATCTTTCATGGACAAGCTTTTATGTCTCAATCGTGAATTATATGACATATTTGTTTTTTTTTTTTAAATTGACTAAGGGAATGAATTTCTATTGACACAAAACTTTATGTATTATAAAAACAATATTAAATACATATGTTAGTAACAATTAATTTGTTTATCAATATTAAAATCGAGACCCTAAGATCAATTATAAGAGTTAATTATATGAATGATATCAAAATTTATCACTTTGTTATAAATTGATAGCAAAACTCTTTGTAACACCCTTCCTTACAATAGGAATACATCCCATTATACATACGGAGTGCTACAAATCTAGGTGGTTAAAACCTGTCCAAATTAAAATTTTTCTATCTAGGTCATTTTTATCCTTTATGCACATTTATTTGGATAAACATGCATATCTGGATTATTAAATATATCATGTGAAAGATGTTGCTAGCTCTTGTTTACCTGTTTAACATCCATCCATCCATATTTAGGTTTGGGTATAACAAGTCCTCTACTTATGCATCTTAACTATGTCAAGATGAGCCAATATTAAATCATATTACATGATCTTAAAATTGTAAACATAATTAATTACATCCCATATCATGAATGCTAAAATAAATACATGAGGTATATGACTTTGACCTAAAATCGAGTTTATACGGTCTCTTCTGTATAGGCTTTGGCTTCTCTGCTGTCAACTACTACATTTACTATCTACTGGCTCCAAGACATGTATGCATGAAAATTCACACGCTAAGCTACTCATAGCTTAGTAGTGCATAAAAGCATAGGAAACATAACAAGCAAACATATTAATTTATAGCATACAAACTTAAATCATGTATTATTGAGAGGTCATGCTTATGTTGTATAAACATGTTCATACCAATGTGCTCATTCATCTTTTGTGCATAACATTGTGCTAGCTAGAAGCCATATCGTGGATCGTACATATGGTATCACATATTACACATTCATATATTATTTTTCCATATTATGTATTATAAAGCATAATTGACTCATTATTGCCTTTTGATACTTATGGCTCAATATCTTTTAAATTTGAAATTATAGGAATACATATGGACTAACATAGAGTTTCGAGTCTATACGGTCTCTTCTGTATAGGTTTTGGCTTCTCTGTTGTCAACTGCTACATTTACTATCTACTGGCTCCAAGACATGCATGTATGAAAATTCACACACTAAGCTACTCATAGCTTAGTAGTGCATAAAAGTATAGAAAACATAACAAGCAAACATATTAATTTATGGCATACAAACTTAAATCATGTATTATCGAGAGTTCATGCTTATGTTGTATAAACATGTTCATACCAATGTGCTCATTCATCTTTTGTGCATAACATTGTGCTAGCTAGAAGCCATATCATGGATCGTACATATGGTATCACATATTACACATTTATATATTATTTTTCCATATTATGTATTATAAAGCATAATTGACTCATTATTGCCTTTTGATACTTATGGCTCAATATCTTTTAAATTTGAAATTATAGGAATACATATGGACTAACACAAAGTTTGACCGCTTGGCAGCTCTAAAAGTGTACGTGAACTATAACAACCTCTATTGTATATTCTGTTTGCCGATTAACGTATTGACCTCTCAAAGGCTTGAGCTTTAAGACTAGGATAATAGGAATTTATGGTACCTTGTAATCCTTAATGGTACACCATTTATCCTATATTAGTCCCAAGTAGAGATTGGGCAACATGTATTGTTAACTAGTTATCCTCTTCATTTATTCACATATTATCTTCATGCATCATTACTTGATGTATTCAAAACATACTCATGCTCATAATCATATGGACACATTGTATTTGATCATATTTCAACATGTATAAGATGTGTGCCTATGTTAATCTTGTTTCAGAGACAATAGACCACATAATTCTTGCTAAATCAGGGTGTCACAAGTATGACTTTACTAGTTACAGTCGTGACCTAAGTTATGACACTGGTGGTGAACGAGTCTGCCCTTACTTGCATAATTTCTCACTCACCTAAAAACCAAGTTTCTAATATCAGATTTCAAGCATGACACATACACAAGGCTCTAAGGCTATCCAATTTTAGTTACTCCTAATAACAAGCAACATCATTTATAGGACTAATCACATGCCCAAGCAACCATATAATTAACTATACACATTGACTTAAATACCATTTTCATTTATTCAAACCCACCGTTATCATAAGCTATTCAATTCATTAGTTTCACAAGGTGAGGGATTACCTCTTTTCTGTCACCTTTTTTCAATCACTTTAAGTGACTTAAATGAGCTTGTGTGTCCATAAACTTATAAGATTTTAATATAGGCATTAAGCCTAAGATACAACCAATTGGGCTAATAGCCTCTCAAGCATGCACACACATACCATTGTCAACTTCATAATGTAAATTTCATACATTTGTGAGTTCAAATTATGCTTAACTGATTGTGTATCCATTAGTTCGTTTATATCTAGATCATGCATCTTAAATGCTTTTACTTAATCTACCATTATAGTTTATAAGCTTTCCCTGAAGCTCAATTTACTCATATATGCTCATTACTAACTCATTACCATTCATTAATCTACAATCAACAAGTCATGCTTTTAACATGCCAATTTTACTACATTGTTAATTTCCTAGGCACATTTGTTACATGGATATCTCAACTATCTCATTTATTTCTATTTAATAAATTTATATGTCAATATTTCATCATATCATAGTATAACTCATTTACCTCTCTTGGAGGCTCAACAATTACATTTTTCAGTGTTAATGGTTTCCTAAGCATCAATTTATGCTAATTAAACAACAAAGAGTTCGTTGGCTCAAAGGAGCTTTATTTCCCTTCCATATCTCGAAATTACCGTTTTCTAAATTACTAGGGACCACTTAGATAGTTTTGTGTTCCTTATCTCATTAATATTTGTAAGCATCATTGTTAGTTCATAGATCTTAATCAATGTCATTTATTGTTCATTAATATCATGCATTTACCATATCATTAAGCATACAATCATGTTCATCTAACATATCTCCTATGAAGCCAACTCAAAGTCTAAGCTTTCAAGCTTGCCTAGCCCTGTTTGGTGGTAACTCTACCTTCTAAAGTCATCTACCTATCATAACCATAACCATGAGTCAACATATCTAGCTATTCAAAGTTATAAAAACTAAGTAGACATGAAACCCAACTCCAAATCCCTCAATTTAGGTCTTTTACTACTCAAACCATATCAAAAATGTGTTACCAACTTAATCTAGCCTAAGAGAGAGTTTTCCTTTAAGGAAACTCATGATCCCCTCTCTAACAAACCCATTTACAAATAGGTAAATATCCATTTCGAGTATACCACACCAAACTACCATGAATCAAGAAAAATAGATGACGATATGTGTTTTGTTACCCTTAGAAGGTAGAAAACAATACTGACTTTGTTGGAGAACTTAGGCTGCCTCAAAATCCAAGTTTTCTCTTACTAACTCCATCTTCTTCCTTGGTAAATCTCCCAAATCCATGTTCAAGTCTTGATTTTTAGTGCTAGATCTTGTATTTGGAGGCATAGAAACCTTCAACAATCATGTGAGAGATGAAATCTCAGAGGATTGGGACTTTGGAGTCTCGATTAAAAAAGAATAAAACGAAGTTAAAAACCTTATATAGCAGACTCGTCTCAGGTTAGTTCATGGCAATAACACTTTTAGTGTCTAGCCATGTACAATCTATCCAAAAAACCACAAACACGATCTTTACAGCTATGACACATTATGGTCACGAGTGTGACACCTTAAAGTTCACTTTTCTTCATTCTTTCAAACCTTTTCAAAGCCCAAGATCCAAAACCCTTTTCAAAGCCCAAGATCCAAATATAATCTTACACCCCTCGTATATGTCATATAAATTCTAAAATACTTCTCATACACCATTGATATGCCTTTGACATATCTTATACCTCACGTGTATTGTCTTGTATCACACTCACATACTCTTTATATGCCACGTATACCTCGACTCTATTAAGCCCTACTTAACAATGTCATGTTACATTAACTTCCACATCCATTTTTCTGCTACAAAAAATGCATGCAAAAATGACATCGTTTAATATTTAAAGAGCTTTCAAGTCTAACTTATGGTTATTTTTCCCATTTAAATATTAAATGGCATTGTTTTTGTATGTATTCATGTGACGTGATATTGTCAATTAGACATTCTGTCACTGGAAATCGATATTAGGTACCAAATTGCAGTGTTTCCAAGAATTTTTGTACCAATTTGAAATAATTAAAAGTTTTGGTACCAATTTGAAACAAAATAACAAGTTTCAGTGCCATTCAAGTCATTAACCCATCAATTATATGATAATGTATTTGGATATGAGTAGCTAGATATATATTTTATGTGGGGAAACTTTCATTCCTAAGAACAAATAATTACATAAATGTTTTTCAATAAATGAAATGAAGTTTGTACAATCTTAAATGTCTTGTATGCTCATATCTTGTGCCTAATGCTTATATTTAAGAGTGGCAACAGGGCGGATCGGGGTCGGATTTCACTCTTCCCGTCCTCGTCTATAAATTTATTTCCCCATCCCCGTCTTGTATCCCTATGGGAAAATAATATTGATCCCCATCCGCGCATCAAACAAGGTCAGGTATCCCCAAGCAGGATCAGGTATTCCCACTATATTTTTTAACTTAATTATATTTGATATATCTATTTAAATTATTAATTTAATTCACATCAAAATAAATCTAAAATAAGAGTAAAAAATTATAAAAGATTTAATATTTTAATTTTAAATGTTCCATAATTCATACTTGACTAATGAAAATGACAACATTAATCAATTCATAAATAACTAGCAAAGTGAATATCCACTATAAAAAAATCAAACTATATTATAACCGTCATATCTAAAAATTTAAATTAATTGTTTGTCATTCTTAAAGCCAAAATAATTCAAAAAGATAAAAGATAATAGTATTTCCATACAGTTGCAATTATATACACTATTGAAATTATATTCATCAAGATATTCACCATTAATCTAAGATAATTCTTGCAATCATTATATTAATGTTTAATCATTTCTATTAGGTAAACACCATTTATAATATCTAACAAAAATTTATATATTATATATAAGTAATAATGTATTCATATTTATTTATTAATATATAATTTACATATATAAATATCTATCGGGGCGGGATACATAAATACCGCCTCTGTTCCATCCAGGCTAAATGTTATCTCGGGTTTCCCCATAACCTGCCCCGACCTTAGTTAAAAGTCAAAAAATCTATCCCATTCAGGATGGTACGGGGCGGGGATCTACGGATCCGAGTTAAATTGTCATCCCTACTTATATTGGGTTGAATGTTGATATGAATCTTAATGATGGTTTGAAAAGAGGAGTTAGAGTAAGAATGAATATTTTCAATTCTTTGGATGAATATTAGTTTGGTTAACTATAGAGAAAAATTTAACCAATTATTTGGGCTTGATTGAGAAGGAAACCTAGGCTAATGGGAGAGCGCAAACCCTAAAATAGCCGCTCAACCAAAATTGTATCGCCACTTTCATCTATGAGCTTGTTTTCTAGTGAGTTTTCCTTAACTTGTTTAAACTGTTGTGTTTTTCTCGTGGATTGCTTGTTGGCTTAGTTATAGTTTTTTTAGTGTGTTAATTTAGTCAAAGTACTCATTTTTTATTGTCTTAAATATTTTATAGTTCGATTCACTCATTCGTATGATCAATTAGAGCTGTGAGTTTTGACTTTGAATTTCAAACCAATATTAACTCGTAACAAAAATGAAAGAAAATTAAAATTTTAGAATTCTTTTTAATGTAAGAGAGACTTTAGCAATTGTAACCTTCAAGTTATAATATAAATATGTTTTGTCTGAGTTAAAAGAAAAAAGTTCAGTTTTTTACGCTTTAACAATGCCTTAAAATACAAAAATTAACCCTAGAAATCTTTTGACTAAGTCATTGCTTTGTAATATCAAACTAGATTATAATTTAGTTTGATTATAAAAAAAATATAATTTGACAAATAATTTGTATTTAGTAAATAACATATATATAAAAAAAAGCGCTGGATTATAATCTCAAAAACAAAAAGCTAGTATAACTAGTATTAAAAAAACTAGTAGATTATAATTTTCGTTTCTCTTTGTACCTTTTTTTTATCAAATAATAATAATAATAATAAAAAATTATATATATTTATAAAATAATGAAATGTTAGATAATTAAAAGTAGACGTGTTTATTTAATGAAATGTTAGATAAAATTATATAATATATGCATATTATATAATTTATCTATATTTATATGGAAATATATTTTATAGAATATTTTTAATTAATATATGCATATTTTTTAAAGTAATTTTATTTTTTTCAGCTATCATTTTAACTAGTTTTATTAAATATTTTTAATTAAATTAGCTAGATTATTAACTAATAACTAGATTATTAGCTAGTTTTAGCTAATAGAGTCTAAAACAAACCTCGGCAATGACTTTTTTTTTAAATGTGTCATAAATAATAAATTTACAACTTTTTAGTTAGTAAAACAATGATTTGTTAATAATGAAAGCATAAGAGAAACCAAGAATTTTCCATCCATCACTCAATTGGAATTTGTTGGGTTGTTTTGTTATCGAAGGAGGAATTTTTGCTAGTTACCGGTTTTTAATTTTTCTTTTCAAAATTATTGACGCTTTTTCTTTTTTATTTTTACCGAAATTAATTTTTTTTGTGCCTATTTTTTTCTTTGATATTTTGTTTGTTTTTCGTTTTTCTCCTTCTCTCTCTTGCTCTACTTGAGATATCGCAATGACAATGATGTTCATAGGGTATATTGATGTAGAAGAAGCTGTTGCAACTGTAACAATCACTATTACAATGTCAGGCTGCTGGAATGGTGTTTAACGGCAATGCATCGATGTTCGTAGTAGTTAGGTTGGAGATATGTTATATTTGATGAATTTATGATAATGTTGTTGTTTTTTGTTAAATTAAATATGATACTCAATGTGAATATAAATTAATTCTGTTAGTTTGAAAATTTTCTGATGGTTTTTAAATCTGGATTGAATTCTATTATTTTTTTTTCTTTGTTCTTTCTCTTTTTTTGGGTAAAAATCACTAAAGTATTCCTAAAGTATACCCAAGGTATTCTGATGAAATTTCTAAAAGTATATCCAAGGTATTCCCAGAGAATTCATTATAGGAAATTCTCAAAAAATTACCAAGGTATATGTAGCCAGCGGTTTGAGGGTTCAAAAAAATTTGAACTAGCTGATTCTGTTCCGGTTTGGCTAGTTCAGATTATTTATTTTTTTAATGTAAAATTAAATTCATGAATTAAAGAAATACAATTAAGGTTAAAATAGTGGATTATTTATATAAATTATAATTATTTGGAGTTAATTGTACAAATTGACAAGAAAATTTAAGTTATTTGAGAAATATTTAAAAGTAACAAATTAAAAAAATTTTAAGTGGAATATTTAGTTTTAATTTTAAAAATTATTTAAGCTAAATTTAAAAAAAAATGAAAGTAATAATGTTAAAAATTTATTAGTGAACTATTTATTTGTAATTTTAAAAAATATTAAAGGTAAATTTGAAAAAAAAATGAAAAATATTAAAAATAATAAATTGGCTTGAACTTAATTTTTTTTTTTACCATTAATTAAGTTGCCTACGTATCCTCTTGGGATTTAGAGAAATTAAAGCCTACATAGTTCTCTTAATTTTTAAATTTGCTAAATGCCCTTTTACCTTATTTAATCCGAATAACCGGTGCCGGATGTGTTAATAGTTCTTTCAGTCGTAGAAGTTAATTCTTTGTCATATCCCTCTTTTTCAAATTATTGTTGTCTTAGGGCCACTCTAGTCCAATCAGCGACACATATTTGAGATTCAATTGATTCGGGAGCTAAACTTGATCTTGTTTCGTCCAAAATATTTTCTGAATTAAATGCTTGTTCAACAGCAACTGTTGAAATTGGACATACGAAAATTTGTTTTGCAATTTGGGCAAAGACAAGATACGTGTTTTAGTGATGATTCTTCATTCAAGAACATGAAATTCTTTACCTGCTTTACTATCACCAAACTCAAAATTTGTTAAACAAATGTTAAGTTCGGGTGAACTGGTGGATGATCAAGGTTTTTTTATGACTTTTTAACATCAAACAATCATCATTTCTTACACTTTTTAGTTCAACCTTTTCATGACTAAAATTAGTGGAAGTAATAATATTATATAAATTACTAAATT
>CATIWF010032708.1:0-26213 GCA_949630135.1 Balakata baccata
TCAATGATTTGAAGAATTATAGAGTAATAGAAAACGTTCAAAATATATATTAGCCATAATAAATATATGAAATGTAATAATATGCTTTTGTAAGTATAAGCAAATAAATTATAAAGGTTTTACTAAAAGTATATATATAAATTCTAGTTAATTAATGATTATTTCTAAAAATACAATAATTTAACAAAAATTATAACTTTGCGTAGAAGTAGGAAAAATAATTTATTTTATATCAAAACTATGTAAGTGATTGAAAAAAAATATATTTTAAAATATATGAAATAAGAATTAAAAAGTAGAAAACCTTAGGTATAAAAAGAACTTTTCGACAAAACTGCCCCCACCCACCTCCCCATTTCGGCATTTCCTCCCTTAGTCGCCCCCACCCCTTCCAGTGCACAGATAGATATAAATTAGAGTAAAGAAGCGATTTTGCCTAAATTCTAAGTTGCTAATTCTAGTACCCCACAGCTATATCTCCCTATTTCTAAAGAACTGCAACATATTGGTTTGAAAAAAAGCGATTTGCGAACTACCAAGGAAATTTTGGTTTGGTTGCCAAATCGCAAAGTAAGAGGTTCGAACTCTAGTTGTTTTTGCTTTTAATTTTTTTTTTTTCATTTTTGTTGTTGGGTTTCTAACTTTTGGACTTAATCTACCTCTTTTCTCGGAATATGAGACTTAAGTTGTTGAAGTTCTTTATTTGCTCGGTTGAAACTTCTACTATTGCCATGGAAAGTTGCTGCTCTTCTTTTCTATGATAGTCTAAGGTACTGTCTTTTTTTTTCAATAGCTTTTTTCTTTCTGCTCTTCATTTTTTCTTCATTTAGTTGATAATCTAAGCTATCAGAAAAATTGTTGATTTGATTTTGTATTATGTGATGAAACTTTCTATCACATTTTATATTTTAATATACTTAATAAATTTAAAAATAGTAAAGTAAGAATATAATATTTATTTAAAGTAAAAGAATATTTTTTATTTAAAAAATTATATAATTAACTAATTAATTAAAATAATTAAAATAAAAAATAATTTTAAAAATTGAAAAAATAAAAAATAAATAAAAATCAGAGATGGAATCGGGTTCAGGGATCTTCGTCCTTGTTAGATACGGGGATGGGGACAAAAAAATATTTTCTGTCAGGGATTGGGGTGGGAATTTCAAGGTCAATGACAAGGATGGGGAAATCAACCTTGAACCTACCCCATTGCCACTCCTAGAGGCAAAGAAGTCGAGAAGGGTCATTTTAACAAAGTAAAATTAGATAGATGATACAAGGAGAAAACTATCCCACATCTGAGAAAAAGAAAGTAAAATAGGCAAAATATAAATGTAAAAATGGTCAAACCAAAATGTCTAAGGAGACCTATCTATTAATTTCAAGCTCGCGAATTCTCACTCTCCCATTTGCAATGGATCAAGCGAACTCAATTTCAAATTTCAATATGGTATCAGAGTCCAATGACTTAACGATCCATGAAGATTCGCCCCATGGATGTAAAAGTAAAAGTTCAGACAAAGCAAAATGGAGACCTGAGGTCTCTGAGTCTCGAATAAATGGACTTGTGGCCCTTGAGATTGAAGGAAAATTTACTCGTTCTACTGAAAGTAGAAAGTTTTTTTCAATTATATCGGCAAAAATTCAATGTTTTCAATTCCGTTTTTTGCATTTTTTATTTTTACCAGTTTTTCATTTTTTTTCAAATATTAGATTTTACTGTATATTTAACATATATTTCATTTAATTAAGACAGAAAATGACTATTTTTCACATTTTAAATATAGATTAATAATTTATTAACTTCCATGACTACTATTAATCTTTATGCATGTATTTATTTATTTTTAATAATTGCTTAATTAACTTAATTAGCAAAAAATATGTAAAATTGAATTTAATTAACTTAATTACCAAAGTAAATCTTGAACAAACCTTAATTGCAAAAAAAAAAAAATGTAAACTTGTATTTAATTAACTTAATTAAGGTTATTTACTTTGATAAACTTTTGGTAATTTTTAGTTGAAATATTGACTTAATGTAGGGTAAATTTTGAGTAAATCTTAGGTAAATCTTAGATATATCTTGGGCAAATTTTATATAACTTCAAATTTTATTAATTTTATTGTAAACATTAGGTAAATTTTGGATATAACTTTAGTAAACCTTAAGTAAATCTTTGATAAACCTTTTGTAGCATCAATTTTCATTAACTTTTGTGGTAAACTTTGGGTAAACTTTGAGTAATTCTTGAATAAATCTTGAATAAACTTTGTGTAACTTTAATTTTTATTAATTTTCTGGTAAATATTGGGTATAACTTGAGTAAAGTTTAAGTAAATTTTTTATAAACATTTTGTAATTTTAATTTTCATTAATTTGTGGTAAATATTGGATAAATGTCTGATAAATCTTGGGTAAATCTCGAATAAACTTTTTGCCACCAATTGTCCTTATGCATGCATTTATTTATTTTTTAATTATTATTTAATTAACTTAATTAGCAAAAGAAATATGTAAATTTATATTTAATTAACTTAATTACCAAAGTAAACTTTGGATAAATTTTAATTACCAAAGGAAATATGTAAACTTGTATTTAATTAACTTAATTGAAGTTATTTATTTTGATAAACTTTTGGTTAGATCTTTAGTAAACTTTGGATAAATCTTTGCAAAAATATTTGGTAAACATTGGGTATTCCTTTGGTAAACTTTTTGGCAAACATTGGGTAAACATTTGGTAAATTTTGAATAAATCTCTGGTAAAACTTGGATAAATCTCTGATAAACCTTGAGTAATTCTTGGATAAATCTTACTAAATATTGAATAAATCTTGTATAACTTTAACTTTCATTAATTTTTTTTTTATAAAGATTGTATATTATTTAAGTAAATTATAAGTAAATATTTGATAAATCTTTTGTAACTTTAATTTTTATTAATTTTGTGGTAAATCTGGAGTAAATATTTATTAAACCTTGGGTAAACCTCAAATACATCTTGAGTAAATATTAGTAAATATTGAGTAAACATTGTGTAACTTCAACTTTCATTAATTTTGTTGTAAACCATGATTTATAATTTGAGTAAATCTTATAAGTAAATCTTTGATAAATTCTTTTTAACTTCAATTTTCATTAATTTTGTGGTAAACCTCGGGTAATTCTTGTGTAAACTTTGGGTAATTCTTGAACAAACCTTGGTAAGTCTTGAGTAAATCTTGTGTGACTTCAATTTTCATTAATTTTTTTTTTTTTTGCAAACATTTGGTATAACTTGAGTAAATTTTAAGTAAATCTTTAATAAATCTTTTGTAACTAAAATTTTCATTAATTTTATGATAAACTTAAGGTAAACCTAGGGTAATTCTTGGATAAGCCTTAGTAAATCTTGAGTAAGCCTTATGTAACTTCAACTTTCATTAATTTTGTTAACCTTAAGGTGATTGCTCTCTATTTTGATCTTAACAATCAAATTAAATGTTACTAACATCTTTGTTAAGTGTTGTTTTGATAGTGTTCAAAATTTCAGTACATTTGATTATGATTTCCTCATTGAACAACTCAAGTATTTCCTGAAGACGTGTAACTCCCGACCAAGACACTAATATCCCGACTGGGACACATACAGACCGAAAAGTAATATATCCAGGTTTGGAAAATATTGCCTCTAAATGTTTCAAAGTTCCAGTAGCAAAAAGTAGACCGAGACAGGGTATAGGTCCCGATCGAGACAAAAAGGTCCTGACCGGGACTGTAGTACAGACCAAGCAAAACAAGTGTCTAGACCAGAAAAGTCTGTAGGATGATGATCCAAAAATTCTAGTAGCAAAAGTAGATGTGGACATGGTATGTCCCGACTGGGAATGATTGCAGTCCAAGCGGGACATTAAAAAAGATGTGACCGTTGAAGAGGAAACACCACCAAAATGTGCCACATCATCAGAAAGTAAAAAACACTCTTAGTCAAACTAACTTTGGTCTCGATTGGGACTCATTGAAAGCAAAGAAGACCCAAGTTCCTGGCATTATCGAGCAAGTCCCAACTGGGTCACATGGAATTTCGACCGGGATAATTGAATAAAAACTAGCCATTGGGCGTTTCAAGTCAATCAGAAGCTACCACGTATCAAAATTGGACATTTTCCGATCGGGACAATTCTCTCTACATACAGCATTAAATGCACTTGTAAGAGAACGTTAGAAAGAGTTATGGCACCACTTTATAACGGCTAATTGGTAGGTAATTAGTATAAATACCTTACCAAAAAGCCATTTAAGTAGATTCAACAACTTAACAAGTGCCAAAACTATTGCAATTTATTTTCTCAACCTTTTCATTAATTGTTTTGTGTAAAGGTTCAAGTGTTAATCTTAAAACGCTTGGTTTGTCTTGTAATTGGGTAGTGTGAGCCAAATTACAAGGAATTGGTTGTTGTGTGAGCCATAAAAATACAAGAGAATTTTGGGTTGAGTGTTAACCTTGGTAAAATACCTAGTTGAGAGTGAGCTAGCAAAAACTCTATTTGTAATATAAGTGATTAGATTAGTGAATACCCAATTAAGATTCGGAAGAGAGTATGGTTAGTTAATACCCGACCTTCTATAAAATTTGTGTCTCAATCTTCTCAATCCTTTTCACTTTCTTGGAAGTGCAAGATAAACCCCTCCCCCCCTACTGCTCTCCTTTATCTATGTTTTTTTTTTTTCTATTTTCTTTCTCACTCTGCATTCTCTATTCTAGTTGTTGATTTCTCTCTATTTTTTTTCCTTTCCAATTTTCATGTTTCTCTAGTAACTACATTTGTTGAATTAGAAACATTTGCAATGGTGGTTCCTTTGATGGTTTTAGTGACGACTCTAGAATCGCAGTATGTTAGGGACCTTCACCTGGACGTCACTGATGGTGTGCTCTCTGATGCATTCTCTTAGTTTGAGAGCTTGGCATCTGTTCGCGTCTTCTTCCTTTTCTTCTTTTCCTTTTCTTTATTATTATTATTTTTAATCATTGTTAAAATAATGTTAATTGCTTTGTGATTTTTGTGTGTTGCGCATTGTTTGGGAGGATAAGTAATGGAAGGGGAAAGAAGGGTAGATGGTTACCCAAGTTTGGGAGGAAAGTGATTTGAAAAATAGAAAGTAAAGGAATGGTAAAGTGGGGTAAGGGTTCCCCTTCCCTTCCAGCCTCCATAACCATTTTTCTTACCCCTGGATTTGGGTGTTTAGACTAGTAGCAAGAAAATTGAAGGTAAACAATAAGTTATTTTACATTTTTGTCCTCATCTAATTTATAAAAACCCTAAATTAATCTTTAGCTTTAAAAATACTATACAACTCTAATTTCTTCTTTCACATACTGCCATTCTTCTTTCTTCCCATTTTTGTTCTTCAAGTCCAGGTTAGTAAAACTTACTTCTTTCTTTTTTTTTCTTATAAGTTCATGTATTAAATCATTTTTTTTTTAGTTTTCCCATAGATTCTTATGAATAGTGATGAAAAAATTCATGAGTAACTTTCTTACCGCGGCTACTTTTTATTCATTTCATCCTTTTATATAAATACTAAACCAAATCCAAAATAGATCCCAATAGAGTACCAATAAAATTAAATCGAAATTGAATAAGATTGAATGTGGCTCAGCATATTTTTAATATATATGTGTTTATTTTTTATTATTGTTAAGTTATAAGGATATTTTTGTCATTTTAAACACTTAACCTCTCTTTAATTACCCTTCCTTTTTATTTCTCTTCAAAACAATTGAAAAGTAACTATATATCATTCTCTTCCTTTCCCTTCCATTTCTATTTATACCATTTCCTACCTTTTCATTGATTACCCTTCCCTTGTTACTTTCTTTTGAGGTTTAATGTTTTGGTTCGCAAGGTAACAAATTAGAATATATGCATTTAGTTAAGCCCGATTATTTGATTTTAGATATTTCTGTTTGGTTCATTTCTGAAGCATAGACGAAGAAAATGACTTTGAGATTTTTGGTTATAAAAAACCCAATTTTCTTGTAAAATGATGTTCTATGGAGCTTCTGTTGAAATTTTTTGAATTATTTGACAAATGTACTTGTATATTAGAAGTCAGGAATGAAACAAGTGGTAAAAAAAAGAGGGAAAGGAAGGAAAAACTTATCCCTTGGCAGTTAAAAATTAGAATACTTCTTGTTTTTGGCATTTATAAATTTGGATGGAGTTTGTTGCCTCATTGTGGATTTGGAGAATTCAATTGTTCTATCCTTGGATTATGGCTTAAGAATGAATATTAAGAAGAAATTTTTTGAAGATAACTGCATCTACTTGACTAATGATGTCTGTTTTGTTTCTGCAGACAGATAGAGCTGCCATGCTTGATGAAATTGTGGGTTATGTGAAGTTTTTGAGGCTCCAAGTAAAGGTATGAAATGCTGATCAACTTTCTTGATAATTGCTGAATTCTTTTTCAGCTGATCCGTTAACTGGAGAAAAAAACCCCTTTTATTTCATGTTTGTAGACCCTCTTATTTTCTGACTTGATCTTTTATACTGTGTGCTGAATTCTTCAACTTCTGTAGATACTTAGGTAAGCACTAATGGGCTAATGAGACATGATTTTATGTTTGTTCTGTAAATCGTTGCCTCTTCTATGTATGAGAAATTATAATTAATATCACCTAGCAAATGGTGAATTTTAGCTATTATTTACTGTGGAGGTTGGATGTCCAATGGCCCACTAACAATTCCTAGACCTAGCTATTATTTACTGTAAATCGTTCAATCACTTTTTTTTTAGTTCATAGTATTTTGGTTGTTCAGAGTTTCTAAGATGCAAAAGTTTAGTTAACTAATTTCATAATTCTTATTGACTTAATGTATTTGAGAAGACTTCAGCCCAAAATTTAAGCCAATTTGCATGTAAGCCACAGCAAAAGGGTCTAAAATTGAATCAATAACCAAATTGGACTGTGTTGAGCGCATGCGAGTTCCATTTATTTTAATTTTGCAAGTTGGAAGTTGATTAAATTGGTTTTGCTCACATGCACTTTGTGCCAAGCCAAATATGTAGAAAAGCTAGTTATCATTTTTTACATTTTATTGGGTTCAATTCCAAATTTAAACTTGAAGTGAACTTATTCTGAATTGCTGTAAATTTGTTAAAGTGTCTGTTAATATTTGCTTTTGCATATCACTTCTATTCATGGATTATACTTATCATCAGGAATAGAGTTTTAGTTTTTGCCTTGTACCAGAAGGAAGCTGAGATGCTGAAAAAAGGTATGTTATCATGACTATGCATTATGTTTTAGCCAGGTCAACTTTCTCACCATGAAGCCAGCTATTGAATATTAAAGTTGCAAAGCTTTTTGATAATTTTAACTTGCTGATTCCCCACTCCTTGTTTGTTTCTACACTCTTTTTTAGTGGCTGGAATGTTGTTGCTATACATGGCAATAAAGTACAAGATCATCGAACAAAGGCACTATCCTTGTTCAAGAAGAGCAACTGTCCTTTGATGGTATATTGCAAATTGTTCTAATTAGATGTGTAATTGCTGTAATGGAGCAATGATTGAGGATCTGTGTATCTCTATTATTGTTGCAATTTCATTTATTTACAAAAGTGACAAGTTGCATGTGAAGATCTTTATCTGTTTAATTTTTTTTCGTTATTTATTCTTGTGTGTGCTGCGATGGTTTTGGGAGGGAGGAAACAAGTAGGGCAGGTTGAGTTGATAGATGACATTGCTTCTATGATGGAAAATGTGAACAATTGTTGGTTTTTAGGGCTTAGTTCAGATTTAAATAAATTATATAAAATTGTAATTGGGCAGCTACCCATAAATGAATCATTTCTGATATACTTTCTATAAGACAGGTAAGTAAGTTTCTTAGGAACTCCATTAAAGTTGGTAGAAAATCCATTGACATGTAAAGATTTCTTAGGAGAAACAGAGGAACATATGGACAGGCTATACAATAGCTGGCAAAGTTTTCTTTCCCTAGACATGCAACTCCCATCCCATATCACAGCTCTATTGCTGCGGAGATTCCTACTTTTCCTGGTAAGTAGGTTTGGTTTTTTGAATTTTCGATTATTTTCTTGATTAGTTTATCATTAGAAATGCTCTTGATTTTTTAGTATATTGATTCATATATTATATTCTACATTTGTTCTCAGATGAACATAATCCTTTGAATATCTTTTGTAATAAAATGGTAAATAGAAACAGAAAAAAATCTCTTATTTTTCACTAAAAAGCTGTTAAATGGCTGTATTGAGGAATTCTAAGGCTCTGTTAGTTGCTACACTTTTCACCTACAGTGATTCTATGGAATAATTGGTCAAAGTTTTATGCTGCCATTTTCGCAACTCGTTTTGTTCTATTTAGTCATATTTAACACGTTTGTTCTATTTGCTTAAGTTAATTGTTGAATAAGCTATAAAGTAAAACATTTGAATGCTAATATTTTTTTTCCTTCTATGTGCATGGAGATTGAACTTCACTTCTTTGGATAAAGCTAAATGAGAGACGGACAATTAGGTTAGGGCTCGGAAAATTTTTCTTTTCTTTTACTTTTGTATAATTGAGGGAAATTAAAAAATAAAAATAAAAAGGTCTCCTCTTATAATATTTTATTAGATTTTGTGAATTGGATCTTGTTATAATTGATTAAATCAAGATTTTTTTTTCGATTGCAAGTTTTCTGTTGAAATTGGATGTTGGCTTAGTTAGCCGAATTTTATTTATATTTAATAAATATTGAATTTACAAATTTAATTTAATAATATTTAAAATAAATTTTAGCCTTTTTTTTAAATGGACTTTTTGCATTTTCTTTTTTTTTTTTAGAAACAGCAGCAGAAGGTTTATTTTTTACGACTGGCTTTCAAAAGTTTGTCGCAAAAGATGAACTGTTGACAGCAACAAAAGTCAACCGACTTTTTACGGCTTCTTCATTTATGAACTACAAAAGATCATTTTTATTTTTTGTATTCGTGTACAAAATTTGTGGATTATAGTTGAGATTCATAGTGATTGATTCATAATCATATTAATTCGATAAAAATACGAAAATTATCATGTTGTGTTGCAAGTTGATATGCCAACACCAAAAAAAATACATTTAACCTGTTAATAATTTGTATCACGTCGTATTGGATTAATATATTTAACATGATACATTATAACTCATATATACATTATTCGGATTGTGTTATACTAATTCATTTCAATTTATAGATTAATTGTATTGAACATGTCATGCCGTGTTGAGTTAACACGTTATAACTCATATATACATTAATTATATCGTGTTATATTAATTTTATGTGTCAATCATGTTAAACGTGTTGTGTCGTGTTTGAACTTTAGACACAAATACCTTATTGTGTCTTGCTGATATTGAGTGTTATGGTTTATTATAATATGATATGAACACAATCCACTATAACTAATACTATTGTCGTCCCTAATTAGGAGTGTGCAAAATCGAACTGAATTGAATTCGGTTTATTTAGTTTAGTTTATTCAGTTTTTTATTTATTCAGTTCAGTTTTGTTAGATTTTAAATATTTAAAAACTAATTAAATTGAACCGATCGAAATTTTATTTATATATATTTTTAATGATTTAATTATAATTTTTAGATGCTAAGTTATAATTTATAAAATTTTATTTTAATTTATGGTAGGATAATGTCATGACTTATGAAAATTTATTTTAATTTATGTTAACTTATTTTAATTTGGAGTAATTGATAAAGTTATAATAGTTAATTTTAATTCATGCTAATTTATAAAGTCCTAATAATTTATTTTAAAAAATGATAATTCCTAAAGTTATGTTAATTAAATTAAATTTATAATAATTATGATAGTTGATGAAGTAATGATTATATTAATTTATCATAATCTATGCTATTTTATTTTAATTTGGAGTAATTTATAGTTATATTATTTAATTATAATTTATATGATATGATTGATAGAGTTATGATAATTGGTTTAATTTTATCATATTATGATATATGATTTTAATCTATTATAATTGATAAAATATAATAATAATTATGATTTATCAAAATATAATAAAATTAATTAATAAAACCGATTAAATCGAACCAAATCGAAATATTTCAGTTCGATTAGGTTCGATTCTAAAAGTTATTCGGGTCAATTTAATTTTTATAAATTAGTATATGTTCGATTCAATTTTTATAAATTTGGTTCAGTTCAAAATTGAACCGACCAAATACTCACTTCTATCTCCAATCATACTATGTTTCAGGGATCAGATTGTGCAAACTAGATTTTATTACATAGAATGATACGTGTAGGTAGGGGTGTGCAATAGTTCAATAATCCTAAATTACCAAATCGAACCATTGAAATTAGATAATCGATTACTGTACCGAAAAAATTTGGTTCAGAAATCAATGGTAAGATTTGAACTATTTCGATTATTCGATAATTTATAGCGGAAATAATTGAATAATCGAATTTTATATATTTAATTTTTATTAATATTTCAAAAACATATTATTTTATAATATTTTAATTTATGTAAATATTTTTATTTGTATAATATTTTTTATTATAATAAAATAAATTAAGAAATTTGATAAATTAAAATAAAATTTACAAATTTGATTAAAATTTCGATTATTCGGTAATCAGAATTTTTTATTCGATTACCTTTTTAAGCATTAGGTTACAAAAAAAAAAAAAATTATTCTTTAGTACTAAATGCCGCTGCACCCGTAAGTTAGTTTTGTTTGGGAAGTGGGATCCAATAAACAGAATAAATGCGGCTCAACAGAAATGCTGACTCGAGTTTTGAGCGAAATCATTAAGCGACAAAGACGAGCCACATGGGTTGTTGGCCTGTAATTGTCCTTATTGGGAAACCACCCAACCGTAGGGCCCCACGTGGCTTTTGGCGAATCACGCAGTGTTTCCCTTTGCATGCCCATATCATGCTCTTACATACATCCATGCATACATTTTATGACTTACGATACATATGCATATTTCAAACATACGTCATATGAATAAGCTACTTTACTTTAACCCTAAATTTGAATAAATAAGAGAACTACAAGGAATAAAGAAGACAAAGATCTTATTTTAATTTCATTGCAAGTATAGACATTGAATTACTAAGCTAGAATTTGGTTGTGTAAGTAGATGAGATAAAAGTTGAATCAAAATAATAATAAAAAAAAAAGATAAAACAAAAAAACCACCAATCTAATAAATTTAACAAACCATTAAAAAAAAAACAAAAAGAACCACCTGAATGTTGGAGTTCTACCACAAGACAAAAAGTAGAATATTCATATTTCAAGGCCTAAGTTTAGCTCATCAAATAAAAACAAAGCTGAATTATGAAATTCGTGGATTGCCAGAATTTGTGGCAAGTGGGAAAGAATTAAAAATAATAGACAATTATCGTTTTTGTTGAAATAAATAAATAAATATTACCAATAATTCCTAATTATATAAAGGCTGAACAAGTTGATGGTGCTTTTGAATATTTGTTTATCTCGAGGCATTATTCCCCAAAGATACCTGATCATAATTAATTAATTTTCTTTATTTGGAAGCCTACAAATTCCATCATTTTTGTATCTCTCAAATCTTCAACTTTCCATGAGATGGTATGAATTTTTTTTTTCTTTAATTAAAATTTTCGATTTTGAATTCTAAATATAAAATTGTTTAAAATTTGGAAGATATATAGCATTTTACCTTTTGGAATTGTCCAACATGAATATGTTTTTGAATTGTAGGATATTGAATATTTGAAACCAAAATCTTCAAAGTGGAATACTATTTTAATATTAATTCATTTAATTATTTTTAACAAAAATATTGTATATATTCTTTGGTGAAGTTAATGGCTTGCTTTTGCATTCATGGAACTTGGAATTAAAATTCAGTTTTAGGTTATTTAATTTGGGTTCATTATACCTAGCAACTTAGAAATATAAATCCATAATTTAACCCAAAAAAGAAAAAAAATAAAAATACATAAGGATGAAAATTATATTTGTGATGCAATTAATTGGGTCCACAATTAAACATGTTCAATGTACTTAGAACCAACTTGGTCGCAATTCCGTGTTTTGGATGATCTTGTTTGGATTTATTTTGGAAGCATATTCTATCTTAAAGGAGCATATTACGAAAAATTAACAGTACATATGAATTCACATGTAACTTTTCTAATTTAATTAAAAATTTTAAAAATATAATTATTTTAAAATTTTTATAAGAGTGTTTTGTTATTTTTTGAAAATCTAATTGGCACGAATATAATTAATATCAATTCGTTAAGATATAAAATGAGTACATATATAGTTAAAAAAAAATTATGAAAAACAATTAATTACGTAGTTGATAAGTACAATTGAATATCATACTTTTAATATAATAATAATAATAATAATACTAATAATAATAATAATAATAATACTTGTCAATGTCAGTGATGGAAGCAATAGTAGTAAAAGGCTTGTGGGATTAGATTTAATTTTATTGCTTAATTATTTGTGTCAACTATGGATTATCTAACATATTCAAACATTTGAAGATTATTAGCTACGCATATAATTTTGTATTAATTCTTAAATGAACTAAAATAATAAATTTATTGATGTTGTATGTGTCTGTAGATATAGCAAGGATCAAAATTTAATTTAGCAGAATTTTCTAAATTTGCCTGGAGATGAAGACTAATCAAAATTCTTACCAGTGGGAAAAGATATATATATATATAATTTTTAAAGATTTAGATAAAAAATTTCTAATTTATAGTAATTTATTTTGATGTACGGTAGGAAATAGTGTTAAGAATTATGAAATTTTATTTTAATTTATGGTAATTGATAAAATTATGATAATTAATTTTTTGTATATACTAATTTATAAAGTTTTAGAAAAGCGGATGAAAAATGAAAGCTATATTGAATATGTTTTGATCTATTCGCTCTTTTTAAAGGAAGTTAATCCACTACGTTGTTGGCTTAAGTTTGATAGCAATTCCCTTCAGGGTAATCAAAATAAAATTGATTTTAAAGACAATACCAAGTAAACTCACTTAAGAATAAGTTAGAGGATGTTATTGGGATTTTTACATAAATATCAAAAAGCGCCTAATTACTTACGTAAAATCCATAACTTAAGGCTTTTTTCAAAAATGTAAATGCGTAAATTTTTTTTTCAAAAATGGCAAAAGCACCTAATATATTTCAAAAATATATAAATCTATTGTTTACCGAAAGTTTATCTAAGATTTACTAAAAAATCAATGAAAATTTGAAGTTACCCAAGACTACCGAAAATTTATCCAATATTTACTAGAAAATTAATTAAAGTTAAAGTTACCTAAGATTTATTCAAATTTACCTATAGTTTACCAGAAAATTAATGAAAGTTAAAATTACTTAATATTTAACCAACGTTTATCCAAAGTTTGTTAAGATTTACTAGAAAATTAATAAAAATTGAAGTTATCCAAAATTTACTTAAGTCTTACCAAAAAATTAATGAAAGTTAAAATTACCCAAAATTTACCTAAAGTTTACCCAAAATTTATCCAAAGTTTACTCAAAGTTCACTAGAAATCTACATAAGATTTATCTAAAGATTTACTAATCATCTGTTATTTGCTTTTTCATTCAGTTAATTTTCTTTCTATTATTTGACATGTTTCTTTATCATTTTGCCTTTGAAGAGGCACAAGGGATTTGCAACAGAATGTTGTTTCTTTAATATTAGTCTTATTGTTGTATACTAATAATATTTGCTTATCTGTATAAATTAAAACCTAGAAAATATGCTTTTGGAGGTTGATTTTTGTTGTCAGTAGTATGTATGTTCTAGTGCATTCACTTATATTTATATATTAAATAATAGACTACAATAGATATATATATATTTCACATTCATAATAAATAAAATATTCAAGTTGTTAATTATATTATGAATGTAGTAGTTACTTTATACTATGAAGTATAAAACCATTTGATTATCCACATAAAATTTATTATCAAGTTATTGATAATAATGAAATAAATATCTCTGGTAAAAAATAATTTTAAAAATATTCATAACCATAAAAGAATAGTGAATTAGGCATTCATTGAGCCTCTAGTTATTACATGGTTTATTTTGAGGAGAAATCTTAATGATATATTAATATCTAGATAAACTAGTTGGTTCTTAAAAAGTTAAGGATACTAAAAAATGACGTCTGATAATAACTGCACAAGTAGTGCTCAACGTCAACAGTTATTATCTTGGTCATAATATATATGCCTTTTATGACTCGAAATCTTTTAACTTGAGGTATCAAGATTGTCCTTTTATGGGTAGCTGTGGAGGTGCTCTTGCCTTATATTGGGTTATTCACGCTTAGTAATCTAACTTATAGTCATCATAAATAGTCATGTAGTGAGATATGAAATTACCAATAATATAATCCATTACCCTACAGCACCAGAGTAAGATCCTAATTGAGTTGATATTTTGGTTCTGATAAAATAAATTCTCGGTCAAGAGAAATATAACTTATTCGATGTAAAATCAATATTATTAGTTAGATTAATAATGATAAGTCTTATTTTAATCAGAACGCAAATTATCACTCATTAGTATATTGATCAATAGGATTTGACTCACTGTGACCCTAATCAATATCAGAATCATAACGATATGACTTAATATTTTAATCTAGAGATCAAATTAATATTCGAGATTTTATCATAATTAAAAGGATAATTCTGGAAGGATATTTAATGTGTCCAAGTATACGAGCAATTCAGAAATAGTATCCAATATAATATTAAAGAATTAATATTATATTTTTATTTCAACAAAATTATTGACCTTACAAGTCACACCAAAATTAAATTATTTGACTAGTCAATATTTATGATGTGGGGACTAATTTAATTGAGAATTAAATTAGAAATGATCATTTATATTATTTGAGTTAAAATTAATAGTGATTAATTTTAACTATTTCTCTTACATATAATTTTAATTAAAGTTCATTTGAGTTAAAATTAATAGTGATTAATTTTAACTATTTCTCTTACATATAATTTTAATTAAAGTGTTAATTAAAATTATCATAATTTAATTAAGTTGTTAATTAAATTAACTATAACGGTATATTAAAGCAATTACCATGGTTAATGGAAGAAATTGATAATAAAATTAGAAATGATCACTTATATTATTTGAGTTAAAATTAATATTGATTAATTTTAATTATTTCTCCTAAATATAATTTTAATTAAAGTGTTAATTAAAATTATCATAATTTGATTAAGTTGTTAATTAAATTAACCATAACGGTATATTAAAGAAATTATCATGGTTAATGGAAACGAAAATTAATTATTTGAGTAATTGTGATAGTTATGATTTCTTTACAATGATTATTGACATAAAGTTGTATTAATTTGCATTTATTAGACATGCACTATTAATCTTTATCTTTATATCTATAATTCAACATTGCATTTAATGTGTTATTGCTTCTTCTATCATCCTTCTCCATTAATATGTCACCTTGTCCTGCTTCTTCCATCATTATTTTTTATTTGGCACATTATATTAAGCCATTAATTCAATTGTGCCATCTTGCATTATAGCATTAATGTGTTATTAAAGCAATTTTGTCTCTTACTAAGCCATGATTAGATAATAAAAAGAATATATATCATTTGCATTAAATCATTAATTCTATCTTGCCACTTGCCAATTTATTTATTTGAATAAAACAAACTTAAATGAGGAGATAAAAAAAGAAGAATAAACGTGAAAAAATAGAAGAAGAGTGAAATGAGATTTCTTCTTATTCTTAAAAGTAAGAGGTAATGAGCATAAAAAAGGGGGATAATTTTTGGTGATCATATATCCTACAGTAGTAAAAGAGTCATAAAATACAACTAAAGTTTTTAATTTTTTTGCTTGATTTGTATATTTGGTGAACTCAGTTCTAAAAGGTTTGTTCTAACCTTTTATTTTTCTATTTTATTCTAAAAATCATGGGATGATTTTGACAAATTTATATTATTTATAAATATTACAAAATATGATTTATAAAAGTTATAGATAAATATTCAAGGTTAATATGCAAAGTGTGATTGCATATTTAGGTCAAATTAAAAATTTTTGAAATATCTACTTTTGACTGTAACTTATAGCTTCCCTCATTCCAAAATTGCTTCCAACAATTTTTGCTTTTGGTGTTGCGTATTTTCTTGCAATTTCTCTTAAAGTGTTTGATTTTTCTTCTTTCAACTAGTCACATTACAATGAAATATAGCATCTGTAACACTTTTACATATAGCTAAGATTTATTTGCAGCTTATATGAAGATATGTTACTAGACGTCTATATGAAATGCGGATATTTTAAAAAATTTCAAAAATCAATATACGCATCATGACCATGATGTTTGACTTAAGATAAATTATTAAACCTGCACAAGATTTTGTCCAAAATATATACACATTCAAAATATGAGAGTTTACAAAATAAGATTACAAGAGTATTTAGCCATTTAAAGAGACATAAAATACAAAAGCTCAATGTTCAAATATAATTTGACATATTCAAAAACATTAGAAGACTTTACAAAGTTCACTATGTGACTTGGACCCTGTAGCACAGTGTAGACTCTGGGCTCTTTGTCTTCTGCAACTCTTCAGGCTAAAACCCTCCACCTACGTGAGAGACAATAAGCACTCTCTCGCTAGGCAATCGTTTAGTGGTATACAATAATACAATAATTAATAATGCATATCAAATATGTAAATTATGATAAATATCCAAATTCATATTTCCATTGTCATATACAAGTTCCAAACAATCACATCATGATAATATTCGTCTAGTTATGCTTTGTCCACTCTGGGTAATAAGCATTTCATCCTGCATCTGAAAGAAATATGAACTCTCTGGGTATTACATGTTGATCGTTAAAGCTCTTGCCCACAGGGTAGTCAAGCTTAAGGAATTTAAGTAGTTATGGTATCATTCAACCCTAGGAGGCATATCAAATAATTCATATCTAGTTTTTGTGTTTATAAAAAATACACATATTTTAATACAAGGTGCATAAGCATCTTCCTATTGTTTGGTCAAGCACCAAACTTGTCTACAACATTCAACAACTATATTGCCTTGGCTTGAAGCCAATCATTCATTCATTCATTAATTAACTACCATTTAAGATTTGTAAACACCATGTCAAACATAATGGGAACAAGCCTCTTATACTTCAATATTCATGCCTTCAAGGCTTCTATCACGTTTAATATACTTTTGTTAGCATTTATAGTTCAAGCACGAGGCTCATTAAATGCTACATTCATATGCTAATCATATATATGAGTCACAATCATGTCATAGTTGCAAGGAATATTATTGTATGCTAACCTTAAATCTCCACCAATGCTTTACCAAAATCAAGCTCCTCTGCCTCCTTGGTGGTTGCCTCAAGGGTCTTGAGGAGCTCTAACATAAACTTTTGCTCATCAATAACTTTGCTTGCATAAAAACTATAAATGAAAGCTATAAACCCTAGATTCCATGATTCTCACCCAAGATGTGTTTCCAAACTAGGTCAAAGGTTCATGATTACTATTTTATACATGGATTAACTTTTTAAGTCACAAAATCTTACTCTACTCTTCTCCATTTCGATCATAAACCCCCAACCCTAGGTAAATTTTCGAGTTTCTTTTTGAAAGGAGGAGAAATCAAAGAAAATCAAAGATCAAATAAGGTAAAGTAGTGTAAAACTTACCAAAATCCCATTAGATTTCACCCTAAGGTCAGATTTGGTGTTGGGTTCCACTGTCCTTCTTCCTCTTTTACATAATCTCTTTCCTTTTCTTCTCAAACCACACTTATAAATGAAGATCTTTAGGTTTAATGATGTTTTTCTCAAGTATTTGGGTGTTCTTTGAGTTGGATTCAAGTTTAGGAAAGAGAAGAAAGTGATTCTAGAGTTTTCTCTCAAGTAGGAATGGGTGGAAGTGAATTTATGATCGAATGAGAAAGAACGCGGGTATATATACCTGACACCGAGCACGAGTTGTGCAGCCTGCACTGGTCGTGCTCAGTTCCTTAAAAACCTCATTCTGACACTGCACAAGTCATGCACTTCTGCACAGGTCATGCACAATGTCTTCAGCCACATATCCTGCATAGATCGTGCATAGCACTTACCCAACTAACCTTGCATGGGTCATGCACAACACCGACTTCAACTCTCTCTTATTTTTCATGCCACTAACCTTTTTAACACCCCAAAGATCTTGATAAGTTCGAAACCCATTTTATGAGCATGACATCACCTCTCTTAGAGATTAGTAGAGTCATTCAGAACATTCAGCAACAGAATTTAAGCCGCCACCACCCCACTAACCAACATCTCTAGAAAGCAACATCAAACAAATAGCAACTTCTTTTCTTCTTGCTCAATTTCAGAAACAGAAGAGGCCGACGACTTCAATGAAAGCTGGACAGCGAGTAAAAATCTATTGTCAAAAGCTTTTAAGGTTCCCATTTGGACCTAAATAAACAACAGAATTACTATCCCAACTCCAACCAAACTCATGGTGGAAAATTAAAAATTTGCACCCACAAGATAGTAAAAGAAAAGGAGAAGATTGAGACATGAATTTTATAGAGGTTCGGGTGTTAACTAACCCTACTCCTCTCCCCAAATTAGATTGGGTATTCACTAATCTAATCACTTATATTACAATCTTTAGAGTTTTAACAAGCTCACTCCCAACTAGGTGTTTTATCAAGGCTAACACTCAACCCAAATTTCTCTTGTGTTTTGTGGCTCACACAATAATCAACTTGTAATTTGGCTCACACTACCCAATTACAAGACAACCCAAGTGTTTTAAGATTAACACTTGAACCCTTATACAAAGACAATTAATGAAAGGATTTGAGAAAATAACTTGCAATAGCTTTGGCACTTGTTAAGTTGTTGGATCTAATTAAATGGCCTTTTGGTAAGGTATTTATACTGATTACCTACCAATTAGTCGTTATAAAGTGGTGCCATAACTCTTTCTAACATTCTCTTACAAGTGTATTAAATGCAGTCTGCAGAGAGAGGTGTCCCGATCGAAAAATGCCTAATTTTAATACGTGGCAGTTTCTGGTTGGCTGAAAATCCCAACGGCTAGTTTTTATTGAAGTGTCCTGGTCGGGACTCCATGTGTCCCCGTCGGGACTTGCTCGATGATGCCACTGCCAGGAACTTGGGTCTTCTTGGTTTTCAATGAGTCCCGGTCGGGACCTTAGTCAGTTTAACTAAGAGTGCTTTGACTTTTTGATGATGTGGCACACTTTGGTGGTGTTTCCTCTTCAACGGTCACATCTTTTTGAATATCCTGCTCGGACTGCACCCTTTCCTGGTCGGGACATACCGTGTCCCGGTCTGCTTTTGCTACTGGAACTTTTGGGTCAACATCTTGCAGAGTTTCTCGGTTTGGACATTTGCTTTGCTTGGTCTGCATTGTAGTCCCCGTCGGGACAAAAGTGTCTCGATCTGGAAAATGCCGGTCCCGGTCGGGACATGCCCTTTCCCGGTTTGCTTTTACTACTGAAACTTTGAGGCACTTAGATATAATATTATCCCGGTCTGGACTTGTGTCCCGATTGGGAGTTGCTTGTCCCAGTCGGGAGTTACACATCTCCATGAAATTCTTAAGTTGTTCAATGAGGAAACCTTAACCAAATATGCTGAAACTTTGAATACTATCAAAACAACACTTTACAAAGATGTTGGTAACAATTAATTTGATTGTCAAGATCAAAATAGAGAACAATCACCCTTTGGTTAACAATCTCCTCCTTTTTTATTTTGACAATCAAACTATGCAAAAATATCAAATTGATCGTTCTATAATCAAATTAACACATTAAGAAACATGTATTCAAAGTTTCATATCATTTGAAGATGCATAAGCAAAAGTCAAAAAAGTCAACCTTAAAAATTTTAAATTTTTGCTTAGATATTACTTATCCCCCTTTGTCATATCAAAAAGAATGAGATATGTAGAAGACAAAGACAATTTTATTAATGAATAAAAAGAAGGTACATAAATATAGATAAAAAGAAAAAACACAAATTCTAAACTAAGCATCTCCTTCTTCATCATTGCCCTCCTCTTCATCTCCACCTTCTTCTACTTCTTCCTTATCACCTTGCTCCCCCTCAAATGGTGGGGCTTGTTCAAAGCTATGGGTATATACATTCAAGTTAAGTTGTCGTTACAGACTTTGAATGTCAAGATGGAGATGTTGCATCATATCCTTCAAAGTTGTGAAGGATTGCATTTGAAAGTCATAAAGATTTTGCAAAGTGAGTTGTTGAGGTTGAGGAGGTGGTGGTGGAGGTGGCATCTCTTGTGCACTTGGGCCTTCTCCTCCTATAGACAATCTTGCTCTTTTTCTTGTTGCTTCTTGTGTGGCCTTTTGGGCACCATGTTCCCTAAAGGTATAGAAGAAGGAGTCAATATCCTTGGAAGGTCGTCCAATTACCTTGTAATTCAAGAGATATTGAATATCCAAGAAGCTTTTATATTGAGAGCGAGAGGAAGTGAGAAGTGCACAATTTTCTTGTGTCATAAGTTTGAGATGCCTTGCAAGAAAGGTAATTTGGGCATAGAGTGAAATTGTGCCCTTGGTGGTGGATGCCATGGACTGAAATTTGTCTAGAAGAAGATGGGCCATATTCGTAGGCCTATTGTGAACCATGATATAGATGTAGAGAAGGTCTTCATGGTCACTCTTTGCATTGATGGTGAAGGTGATGATTCGATGGAGGATGAAGTGAGAGAGAGTCTTGATGTGCTTGGCATTTGATCTCTTGTCAAGCCTTGTTTCAAGAGAAATCTCTTTCCATACATCAAGAGGAGAGAGATGCATGGCTTGTGTGTTGATGAGGCCCTCTTTTGTGAATCCAAAGGCATCAGCAAGTTGATGCTTTGTCATCTCTTGTGGTTGGCCAAAGAGACGAAATTGGAGCCCATAATAGCCAAGAGGGTGTGTAACATCCTTGATGACTTAAAGAGTGGAAAGGAACTCAATGGTGAGTTCATCATGACCATCTTCAAAAGGCATGACAAATGTAGTCCATCCCATCTTGTCAAGAGTGCCCAAAATTTCATCCTTAACACCCAATTTGTCAAGATCTTCAACATTAAGAGTTCTATTGGAGATGAACTTCTTGGATTGTATGTTGGCATATCTTTTCTTTTCCTCCTTGGAGAAGGCATTGAAAATGTCTTGAAAGAAGGTCACTTGGGTGGAAGATGCCACCCCTTTGCCTTTGGAGGCTCTTGATTTAGAGGTACCAACCTTTGGTGCCATTGAGAGAGAGAGAGTTTGGAGAGGATATGGAAATTTTGTAGAAGAATTGAAAGAGAGAAAGAGTATTGATGCAATTGTGAGGGGAAGAAGGGAAATAGTTAAGTATTTATAGGGGTTGAAGGGGTATGTTACCTTTTGGGAGAATTAAATGGCAGAGAAAACTGATTGGTGGCAATTATAAAAAAACTGCCATCGAGTGAGTCCCGATCGGGACATAGTCGGGAACCCTTTAACGGTTGGAAAAAATTTAAATTTTGACCGAGTCCCGAGGGGGACAGAAGAATTTCCCGAGCGTGAACGTTAGAAAAGGTGCAATCGTAAAAAATTTTAAATGTCCCGATCGGAAAGTGGGGCTTCTAGATCGAGAGATGAGAAATTCTAACAGTCAAATTGATGACCAAAAAGTCGCGAGTGGGAGGCATAATATCCCGAGCGGGAAAACTGTTTCCTGGGCAGGAGTTATGGGGTCTCTATGAATTCTTGGGGAAAAAAGAAAATTTACTATCCCTAAAGTCAGAATTCACATAAAGCAAATAAAGAACATACGACAACGACAAATAGTATGCAAAAATAAGATGCAAAGTTTTCTTAAATCAAGGTGCTTCCATCAAGTATACCAAGCTGTCTTTTTATAAAACAAAATCTTTCATCATTTAGAGGCTTGGTAAAAATATCTGCAAGTTGGTTTTCAGTGTTAATAAAATCTAACACTACATCAACGTTTTGAACGTGATCTCTCAAGAAATAATGTCTAATGTCAATGTGTTTACTTCTAGAGTGTTGAATGTGATTTTTAGAGAAGTTTATGACACTTGTGTTATCACACTTAATTGGAATGTGGTTAATGTCATGACCATAATCCTTCAGTTGTTGCTTCATCTAAAGAACTTGAGTGCAACAACAACCAGCAGCTATATATTCAGCTTTGGCAGTGGACAAGGCTACCAAAACTTATTTCTTGCTATGCTAAGAAACCAAACACTCTCCAATAAAGTGACACATCCCAGACGTGCTTTTTCTATCCAACAGATTGCTTACATAGTCGGCATATGAGAAACTGATTATATGAAATGAAGAATTTCTAGGATACCATAGTCCTAAATGCATAGTGCCATTAAGATATTTTAAAATTCTTTTTACTGCATTCAAGTGTGATTCTTTAGGACATGATTGAAATCTTGCACATAAGCAAACACTATACATAATGTCGAGTCTAGAGGCGATTAAATAAATAAGTGAGCCAATCATACCTTTATAAAGCTTTTCATCAATTGCTTTACCCTTATCATCTTTGTCCAATTTTGTTGATGTACTCATTGGAGTCTTGGCATTCTTACATCCATCCATCCTAAATTTTTTGATCCATTCCTTTGTGTACTTGGATTGATTGATGAATATGCCATCTTTGCCTTGCTTGATTTGGAGTCCAAGGAAAATTTTGAGCTCTCCTATCATGCTCATTTCAAATTCCCTAGTCATACACTTAGCAAATTCTTGGCAAAGAGTCTCATTAGAAGATCCAAAAATGATATCATCAACATAAATTTGAACAATAAGAGTGTCATGCCTATGTTTTTTGATAAAAAGAGTTATGTCAATATGTCCTTTTGAAAAACCATTTTTCTATAGAAAAGCACTTAGTCTTTCATACCATACTCTAGGGGCTTGCTTTAATCCATACAAAGCCTTAGTTAATTTATAGACATGATTTGGAAAAGCATGATCTTCAAAACTGGGAGGTTGTTCAACATAAACTTCTTCTGATATAAAACCATTTAAAAATGCACTTTTTACATTCATCTGAAAAAGCTTAAAGTTCATTTGACATGCATATGCTAACAAAATACGTATGGCTTCTAATCTTGCCATAGGGGCAAAAGTTTCATCATAATCAATGCCTTCCTCTTGGTTGTATCCTTTGGCAACCAATCTAGCTTTATTTCTTACAATGTTACCATCCTCATCCAATTTGTTCCTATAGACCCATTTACTACCAATGATTAGGTAGTCACTAGGTCTTGGAACCAAGGCCCAAACTTCATTTCTCTCAAATTGATTAAGCTCCTCTTGCATAGCAATCACCCAACTTTTATCATCCAAAGCCTCGCTAATTGACTTTGGCTCAATTTGAGATACACAAAGGGATCACCAATGATTTGTTCCTTTGGATGGTTTCTTGCATATCTCCATTCCCTTGGTAGCTCATTTGTCTCTTGCTCTTGAGCTTAGGATTAATCCTCATCTTGTTGTTGCTCCCTATCAAGGTCATGTTTATTTGGAGCTATTTCTTGTTCTCCTTGATCAAGGTTGAGTTTTTCCATAGTACCTACAACATCATTCAGAGAAATTCATTTCCCAAGATCAAGTGTATAGGACTCATCAAAATTAACATGCATAGACTCTTCAACAACTAAAGTTCTCTTATTAAATACTCTATAGGCTTTGGTAGAGGAGGAATAACCAAGAAATATGCCTTCATCCGATTTTGAGGCAAATTTTCCAAGATTGTCCTTGGTATTTAATATGAAACATTTGCAATCAAATACACTAAGATATGAAATCTTAGGTTTTCTTTCATTCCAAAGCTCATAAGAGGTTTTATTCAAAATTGGTCTTTTAAAAACACGGTTTACAATATAGCATGCCATATTAGTGGCTTTCACCCAAAAATAAGTTGGTAGGTCATATTCATTAAGCATTGTTCTAGCCATTTCTACCAATGTTTTATTTTTTCTCTCAACTACTCCATTTTGTTTAGGAGTTCTTGGTGTTGAAAAATCATGAGAAATACCATTTTCCAAACAATAGTTTTCAAAAATTTCATTTTCAAATTCCTTGCCATGATCACTTCTAATTTTAGAGATGCAATATCCCTTCTCATTTTGAACTCTTTCGGCAAAGTACTTGAAGTTTTCAAAAGTGTCACTGTTATGAGCTAAGAAAATTACCCAAGTGAATCTAGAATAATCATCAACAACAACAAATGCATAGTGTTTTCCACCCAAGCTTGCAACTCTACTAGGTCCAAATAAATCTAGATGTAATAGTTGAAGAGGTCTAGATGTGCTTACACAATTTTTAATCTTGAAGGATGATTTGTGTTGCTTACCTCTTTGACATGGCTCACAAGTTTTGTCCTTCAAATATTTGACTTTTGGTAGTCCATCTACTAGTTCATCTTTGCTAAGACTTTGAATTAAATCCATGCTTGCATGTCTAAGTCTTCTATGCCATAGCCAATATTGTTCACTAATAAACACAAGACAGCTAGAGGAAACATTAGACAACTTGTGTAAGTCAATTATGTAAGTGTTGCCATCTCTTTCTCCTTTGAATATTTCTTGACCATATAAGGAGGTCACTAAACATTCATTGAAGCTAAAGGTGACTTTGTTTCCCTTGTCACATAATTGACTCACACTTAATAAATTGTGCTTTAGACCATCAACAAACATTACATAATCAATAATTGAAATATCATTCAATCCTATGGAACCCATGCCAATTACCTTACCCTTAGCATTGTTCCCAAATGTAACCTTACCTCCATCAATATGTTTGAGACTAGTAAAAAGGCTTTTATTTCCGGTCATATGCCTTGAGCATCCGCTATCCAAGAGCCAAACATTTTTATTGCTTGCGGATTTAAGGCATACCAATGAAACATAAATTCAAGTTTGTCTTTTAGGTACCCAAACAACCTTGGGTCCTTGGAGGTTAGCCTTTGAGGAATCCCAATTATGCAACAATGAATGTTTATGTGTCCAAACTCCATGCAATAGTGGCATTGCTTCTTTTTAAAGATATCTTGCCACTTGACATGAGGTTTTGGCCTTATAACCTTTTTATTAGGAATATATGAATAGGTACAACAACAAACACAACCATGACTAGTGGGTGGTTTTTTAAGTGCATATCTCTTATACAAGAATGCATGGTTGGCCTTTTGAGGTTTCCCTCTTGAACCATGTGAGCCTTTACTACTCCCTTTTTGAGTAGTAGCTTTGGTGTGTGATTTACTTTTGGCCTTAGAAGCCCCTATCTCATTTGAGGAGGTTTGTGGTGTTGAAGCTTTTACAAAGATGGTTTTAGATGAAGATGATGCTCCATTAAAGCCTAAGCCATGTCTCACTAGAGGAGGTCTTTTGTGATACAATGAGAGTATCCAAACTTTCCTTCTCTTTGTGAAATTTAGAAATAGAAAGTCTTAGTTTCTCAACTTCATTTTGGAAGATGTTATTTTCTTTAATTAAAGAGGTAGTTGAGGGTGTTGATGAAAGTTCATCTAATGACTTCTTGAGAGAAGCATTAGAGGTTTTTAGCTCTTCTACAACCTTTTGAAGATTAGATAAGTCATCCTTAAGCTTGGAGCTATTTTTCTTATGAAAATCAGTTTTTCTTTTATATCTTTCTAATTCTAGGCTTATCACCTCAATAAGATCATTATCATCATCAAAATCATTTAAGGTAGAAGAGAAAGTGGATGTTACCTCATTGGAGTTGTCCTCCAAGGCCATGAAGCACAAGTTGGCTACATCTTCTTGGTTTTCCTCATCATCACTTGATGTAGGATTATCCCATTTAGCTTTATGTCCCTTGTCCCCTTCATCCTTGTGAGACTTGCCCTTGTACTTCTTAAGCCTAGGACATTCGGATTTAATGTGGCCTTTCTTCCCACATTCATAGCACTTCATCTCCTCTTTATTTTTGTTGAAGTTGGATGAGGAGCCTTTGAATTTTGAAGCTCTTTGCTTGTAGTTTTTGATAGTCCCATATTTGTTGACTATCATTCTTTT
>CATIWF010032717.1:0-12446 GCA_949630135.1 Balakata baccata
TTTTTATTACTTATTAAGTTATTTAATTATTTTATTACTTATTAATATTTAAGTTAATTAATTTAATAAGTAATAAAATAAAATAATTTAAATATTTAATATTTTAATAATATTTAATGTTTTAATAGAAAATATTTAAAATAATATGGATGCAGATGGGTCCAAAGAATATATGGATCAACGTACCAAACAGATAGGGGTAAGTAATTTATACTGATGGTAAAATTTGATGCAAGAACATATTCGTATTTATCGTGTGATAAAATTTGTTACAAGAACAGATCCATGCACTCGTTGAACTGGAGTCCTATAATGACTCTGGAAACACAGCTCAACTGACTCAGGATGATGAGAATCATATCTTTTTGTAGGCTGCTTAGGAGTTGTCACATGGAAGGTACCTATATGACACAAGGCGTAACAGGGGCGCTCCATCTCATAGTTCCTCATTTGACACATCCACTTCTATACTAGAGATTGAGGCGGCTCACCAACATATTTATATCTCGAGGAGAGAAATATTATGATGGAGGAGTAGCATTTTGCTCTTCAGCAGGAAGTCCAGACTACTCGTCACGATGCCAAAACTGCACAAGAAGCCCAGACTGCATGAGCAGAATTCCATAATACTCTACAAAAGTGGTAGGAGATAATGTGCCAAATGCTTGAATGTGTTGACCAACTTACTTCTTGGACCGGTGCATCTAGTAGCCATCAAACACCCTCCAACCATCATCAGCCACCTCCATCTTAACTTGTATTTTGCTTTGTTTTTTTCTATTTCAAAAATATTGTTACAAATATTGGCATATTAAAATTTTAAATACTATTAATATTTATTATATTTAGTTATAGTTTATTTTAGATTTTTACAATAATTTAAACAATTTATTACTCTTATAATATTAATATTTATATAATTTAATATATAAACAAATATTGATATGAATTAAATTAGTAATATATTACACTTAGTGACCATAAATGTGATCACTAAAATTTAGAGTGCAATAGTAATACATGTATGTGGTCACTAACTTTTTGTGGTCGCTAATGGGTGCCCAATTCAGTCTCTTTCATGTCCAATAAGCGACCACATGAGAACATTTAGTAACCACAAATTGTGATCGCTATTAACATCCACATAATTGTGATAGCTATTTGTGGTCGCTAATAGCATCTACAATAGAAATCTGGTTGCTAATAGAATTTGTTACCACTATTTCTGCTACAACAAATTGTGGTAGCCATTTTTAATTTTTTTTTATAGTGTTAGTCCTACTCAATGGAAATCTATTATTAAATAGTTGAAAAAGAAAGAAGAAACATTTAATGACAAAATAAATGGTCGTCACGTACGTAAAAATATTAAAGGGAAAATTTCAGAAAATCTATACGTGGTTTCATACTTTTACAATTTCAAGTATGATTTTTTTTTTTTTTGTTAAGAAGGGTTTTATGGTTTGTACTGTTAATAAATATAAGATTTTTTTATTATAATAATGTTAAAAAGTGTTGATGTGCAACAAAATAGACAGCAATTCAACATATTTGAAATTACAGAAGCGTTATAACAAAAAAATTTAAATTTATTAATAGTACAAACTATAAAACCATTTTGGCTCATTAGTGCTTAAAATTGCAAAAGCCTAAAATCACATAGGTTTCTTAAACTTTTTCCAATGTTGAAATATATTATACTATATATAGACTCACCTAATTAATGACAAAAAAAAATTGAACATGTCCATGTCTAAAAGTAACAGTTGTCACGTAAAAATATTGAAATATATTATACTATACAGACTCCAATGGTGCCATTAATTAATTTTCATCTAAAAGTAATAGTTCTCACGTAAAAAATATGGAAAATTTGTGGCCAGTCAATATTTGTGAAATTTCCATATTATGTCACAATATTAATAATTTTTTCTTTTTCCTTTTTCTTATTTTGAAAAAGTCACAACATGATAAATAATATTCATAAGTAACAATTACACCTTTCTTAAGAGATATTTTTACACATGATTTGAAGAAATGTCAAGCTAGTTATGAAATTTTTACACATGATAATTAATCTATCTTGACTAAGCAAAGAATAATATTTGATTAACTGCATAGATATACTTTTAATCACAAAAAAAAAAAAAAACAAAGGTAAAGAGAAATTAAAATATAAAAGGAAAATTATCTCCATTTAGAAAGTCTGACAGTGAAATAATCTAAAATAATAAAAAATTTCTAGATTTTTCGACAAGCATCTCATTGAGATAGAATGAACTCTGTTGGTAAAGAGTTGGAGTTTTTTTTTATACCGAGAACAATGTGGTTGTAAATGTTCTAACTGATCATATTGATCATGATACTCTTCATTGGGAAGCAGTGCATTAACTCCCCCTCTCGGTACAAGCTTGGAATAACAGTAGAAGGGTTTTGCTTTTTCTTGCGGTTTCTTTGTTGTTTGTGCCTTTTCGTCAGCTGTGGTTTCTTCAGTTGCTGGTTTCTTTCTTTGTTTGTCTGTGGTTTATTTGTTGTTCTACTTAGTTTCTATTCAGCTTGAGGCAAAGTCCTGCCTTGCACTGGCGCTATGCTTAGCTTTTAGGAAGGAATTTTTTCATCACCATAATCTTTGATTATGGTGGTTTTTCCTTTCATTTTTTTTGATAAAATAAAATTGCTTATAAAAAAAATCTACTTTAGATGTTTAGATGGTTCAAAGCTTAATGAAATATGTTACTTATTAAGTAAATTTTCAAATGGCAAGATACTTCACCCCCAAAGCATTTATAAGATTACCAAAATCATAAAAATTTGAGGTTATTCTGAAAACAGGCAGGAATTGTAAGTGAAATTTCCAAAATAATAGAATTCTTAAGCCATGAATCTTGAGGTTATTCTGAAAACAGGCAGGAATTGTAAGTGAAATTTCCAAACTAATAGAATTCTTAAGCCATGAATCTTTAGTATCTCGAAATGAAACTAGTGAAAATAATGTGAAAAACTACAAGTCTTTAGTCAGAGAACAGAGTGTGATAGACTTGGGAATCAAGGGAATGTTACAGAAAGTATGGACACTACAAACACCACAATAGTTTTATTTTCGGACTCTACCTTAAAAGCCTTGCACCAATGGAGATATTGTTCATACTTATAAGTCCATACTTTCTATATTTCCGATGTGGGACATTGTTTACCCAAATATTCACTATTGTTGAATAGAATCTGTATACAACAGATATATAAGTGAAGTATTTGAAATGCAAAATGCAATATAGTTGAGCTTTACAAGGGATAAGATGAATATATCTTTAACTTCAAACATAATTTTGTTAAACCAATATTTGATGATATGTTGAAACACGAACTATGTATGGTGATGAACCATAAGATTATATTTGATGATATGTTGGAACACGAACTATGTATGGTGATGAACCACAAGATTATATTTTCTTCAAATAAATTATGAACTACAAAATACATTAGGTGGACCGAAAAACTATATATTCTCATTGTAAAGTAGTCATTATTAGTGAACCTCAAATTAGTCCTCAAGTTAATTGTAGTTGTTCATGAATACAACATTGCATCTTTTTGAAGAGTTAAAATTCAATTGAGTTTACACTTTATACATGAGATTAAAATATATATATATATATATATATATATATATATATATATATATATATATATATATCCCTTTCTTTGTTGCAAAATTATAGACAATTGAGTTAATTTATTAATAATAATAATTTTTTTACTCAAGGTTTCAAATTCCAACCTTGAATATATAGAGCATTTCAAAATTTATGAGGGATAGCTTAGACCTACTGGATGTAATTAATTATTAAATAGTTGAAAAAAGTATTTAATGACAAAAATTAATAGTGGCAACTTAAACTTTTAAAATTTTTTTTTAAAAAAATGTGTAATAACTACGCCTAAAACTTTATGCAATCCTGTAGTTTCAGACTATCAAATCCAACAGCATGTCCCTTAAAAAAAATAAAAATAAATCCAACAACATGTCGACATCTAAAAGTAATAGTTGTCATGTAAAAATATTGAAATATATAATACTATATAGACTCCAATGGTGCCATTAATTAATTTTCATCTAAAAGTAATAGTTCTCACGAAAAAAATATGGAAAATTTGTGGCCAGTCAATATCTGTGAAATTTCCATATTATGTCACAATATTAATAAGTTTTTCTTTTTTCCTTTTTCTTATTTTGAAAAATGTCACAACAAGACAAATAATATTCATAAGTAATAATTACAACGTTCTTAAGAGATATTTTTACACATGATTTGAAAAAATATCAAGCTAATTATGAAATTTGTACATGAAATTAATCTGTCTTGAATAAGCAAAGAATAATATTTGACTAACTACAAAGGGATTTTTTTTTAATGGTTTAAGTTATACCCGTGCCTAAAAATATTTATTTATGCCATTTAGTTCTCTACGACGTTTTTTTTTGTCCATTTAACCACCTAAACTCCATTTGTTTTCCATTTTGCCACTTACCTAATTCGTAAAACCAAATATATAACCAATTGTTGCTAATTAACCAAATCAAATATTTTTCATTGCCATATTAGCATTAGAGGGTTTCATGCATATTTTATGAATTGAATAGGGGCAAAATGGATTAAAAAAGGAGTTTAAGTGATTAAATAGACTAAAAATTGTTGCAGAGAGACTAAATAACAAAAATAAATATTTTTAAAGAACTGAATATAACTTAAACCTTTTTTAATAAAAAAAACATATTATTGATTTATTCTGTCACATAAATAAATAATATTATGATCATATGTGAAATTTGATCCGATAATTTTTTACTCTGCATGAGTAGAGCTGACAATTTTTTACACAATACAATTGAACGACACGATATGATACGAATTTTTTTACGATACATTACGAATACGCCTAATATGTGTATGATACGATTAGATATGTTTAGAAATATATAAATTTTTAATAAATTTTAACAATATATTTAAATGATTATACAATACAAAATTTTATATTTAAATGATTATATGATACGAAACAATATATTTAAATAATATATATATACATTTAAGAATATAAATTTATAAACGATTAAACGATTGTACGATACGAAAATGACACGGCACATTATACATGATTCGATACAAATTGCTATTTCTATGCCAGAGAACCCAATTTGGATCCGTTCAAAAAAAGTGAACTAAACCCGTATTCAAATATGAACTTCAAAGAAACTTTAGGATCGAACCTTGATCCGAGTAACCCATCCAAAAAATTAGGACTCAACCCAAACTAATTTATGACTTTTTTTTTTTAATTTGAGTTGTGAAGTCATAATTAATAAATATATTTCAATAATTTATATTTTTATTCGTAAAATTTGATAAATTTATGCATTACAACTTAATTCAGTATATATTTAACAAAATATGCACTAATAATAATGTATTTATATAATTATAAAAATATGTTTACATAATTTATTATTTAAATAAATATATAAACTATACACTTTACAAAGCTATATATGCATAGATATATTTATGGAAAATTACTAGTTACCCCCTTAAAATTTGATATATTATACTAGTATCTCTTTTAAAAATTAAAAAATTATATGATTTGTCTTCTTTTTTTATTATATTATACTAATATGTCATTCCATTAAATTTTCTACTAGAAAGACGTTAGATTATAGTAAATTAATAACAAAAAGAAAATTACTATTTATCTCGTGAAATTTGACCTATTGTATTAGTACCTCTACAAATTTGATTTATTGTACTAATATCTCTCTTAAATTTGACATATTATATTAATATCCTCCTTAAGTTTGGTATATTATACTAATATCCCTTGAACATAAAATAATATTTTCTTTGACTAAAGGTAAATGCATTAAAATTTAATTGAATGACTAAAGTTTAAACCAAATAAAATAGAATGGATAAATTTTATAATATGTCAAATTTCAAGGTAAATAGTAATTTTTCCATATGTATATATATATAGTTATTTTTAATTTAATATATGTATCATCGCATATTATTTACACTTAATTAATAAATTAGAGTTATATAATTACTATTACTTAATTTAAAATATTTTAAAAATTTTGATCACATTACCCTTTTTATATATTACTTATTTTCTTAATTAACAAAAGAATAAAAATTTAATAATTTATTTTTTTCCAAAACTATATAACTTCAGTTACATGACTTTTTTATTAACAAGAATAAAAATAAAAAATTTAATTTTAGATTTTTAGTTTTTAATAATTTGAAACCCAATCCACTGGACATGATTGCTAAATCTAGAAATATTTCAATAGTTGACAAGTCAATTTGGTGCCCAGAAGACTTGTTCAAAAAATAATAATAATATAAATTAAGATTGGTTATTAATTATGACACAATAGCAATTAAGTACGTTAGACTTTTGCATGAAGCTGAAACCATTCAACGTTCAAAATTAAATATTGAATTGCGAATTAGGAGCTATTTATACTTAATGAAGTAATTCATTCCTTTAATTTTAACTTAGTATAATTAAACTTTTGAACTTTAAAATCAATGCAATTAGGTCCCTCAATTATTGTTCCGTTCACATTATTAATGCAGAACCGTTGAGTTAATTTGGTCTGATGAGGGAGTGACAAGCTCTATAAAGTATAGTTCAAAGTTGATTTGCACTAATTTTAAAGTTTGAAGAATTAATTGCTTTAAGTCAAAATTGAAGGAGTGACTTGCTCAATAGTTTATAGTTCATGGGCTAATTTGCAACTTTGACCTAATTTGTATTATACTTTAATTTGACAATAAAAATAATCTAATTTGAACAATAATCTATGTATGGTAAAATAGTTTATTTGGAAAAAAAAGTTAAATTATAATCTATGAAAAAATAAGCTAATAGAACTAGCATAAAAAAAAAGCTGCTAAATTATAATTTTTCTTTTCCTTTATGCATTTGTTTTTTTATCAAATGATATGTTGTAGTAATAATAATAAAAATAATAATAATAATAATCATAAAAATAATAATAATAATAATAATAATAATAATAATTATTATTATTAAATTATATATAATATAATTATTAAATTTTAATATATATATATATATGTTTGATGATAAAAGATAGACATTTTTATTATATCAAAAAAAGATATTTAATATAATTTTTATAATATATAATTATATAATGTATTTATATAATGTATTTAAATATATTTTATATAATATTTTTTATTAATATATACATATTCTTTTATGTTATTTTACATTTTTCAGTTATATTTTCAGTCATTTTTATCAAACTTTTTTAATTAAATAAGCTAAATTATCAATTACCATATTTTCAATTACTAAATTATCAGCTATAACTAGATTATCAGCTTGAAACTAAAATATCAACTAACAAATAGATTGTCAACCAATTTTACCAAACAAAATATTAATTATATCATTCTCAAAGAAAAAAACCAAAGAATGAATCAATATGGTTATATATATAAAAAAGCAATAAAGCCAATGTATGATTAACAAAATCTATTAATATAATAAAGGACTTGTAGAGTTGCTATATCTACTACACTGCTATGATCAAAAAGCCCCTCAATAAAACAGAATCATTTCAGTTATTAGTAAACAATTCTCTCACACCAAAAACAATACCGTTTCATAGAGTCCTCTACCACTTAAACCAATAGGCTCTAATCTTTTATCACTCCAATCACAGATTCAGCAACTTTCTTACAAATTAAAAGGATACATTAGCAGATCTGGATGAAAAAAAATATAAAATGCTATAAAAAGATAGAACATACCATTTATATGATTTTTTCTTTCAATAAAAGAGCATAAACCATTTTGTTAAAAAAATGACAACATCGCAGAAAATCTGAGTAAAAAAAGATAGAAAAATGACATGAAACAAAATCACGGAATAAATACATTGACTATTTTGTTAAATTCAATCACATATTAAACAAATACATTAGCAAATTTGGAGAAAAAAAATTATAAAATGCTACAAGAAGATAGAACAGACCATTTATATGATTTTTTTCTTTACAGAAAAAAAGCACGAACTATTATAAAATAAAGAGTATTGTTAATTCAACATTCGAATAATATGATAAGAGAAAGATATAACAAATCTAAAACCTGTGTTCTACACAGTGTTCTTAAGACAAATTTGTCCCTACCAACGGTATTTAGGAAAATCGAAGTTTGTCTCCTAGGATACAACAAATATCAAGTACATGTTGAATACACAACACCCACTTACAGCGAACTAGTTATTTGTTATTCTTTCTATCACTTTGAGAAGAAAAGAAGAAGTTTTTTCAATAATAGCAAAAATCTCAATTCCAAAACTCAAACCAAGAACTCCTATTTATACTAGATGGAAGGAGGCATGTGATTAATTGTGATCAATCTCTTTAAAGGCTGCCAATTATACCTTTGTAACATTCAAATAATGGTGAATTTAATATTTGAAACATCAAAAAATGAAATTTCAAAAGACAAGAAGCTCAAAAGACAAATCTAGAAAACAATCTATACAAGAGTGTAGATTAGCTTGCACACACTACAACACAACGATACGGGCATGTAGAATCCACACGGGAGTATCAGAAGTATAGCTGTGTGAAACGACATAGGAGTGGAATCAATACTGTTTACACACAACAACATGGCTGTGTTGAATCCACATGGGCGTGCCAGACCCCTAATCGTGTAGAACGACACGGAAGTGTCTCCAAAAATAAAAAATGTAAAAATTGGGCTTGGTCTGGACCATAGGATTTTGGCTCGATATTCATATACACAGGTCACGCACCAACGCATTGGCCTATCCTGGACCATGGATTTGCACCCTCCCTGTGCCTGAGCACGTGAGAGAGAGCCTTTCATGTTATTTTCTTACCCATGTAAGAATACATCTTACTATATAAACACAAGTCCAATTTTATATTTTAGTGATGTGGGACAACTCCCACTTTTACTTTTCCTCTTTATATCTCCTTAGCAAGGAGCTTACTTTGAGCTTCAATATCTATTCACACATTCTCCATTTTGAGCATATGAATACATTAATTCATAGTCTCTTATCAAGAAACACATATCCGTGTTTTTCTCCTAAAGCCGAGTTATGGGACCTACCTGAATTATCCTCTCAAAATGGCTAAATAACCCAATTTTTCCAACAATTCCCCACATGAATAAAATTAGGCGAAAAAGTAAGATGAACAAAGTCTTACTACATGATAGAGTTTGACGATAGAAACCTTTTGAACCTTTCCTTATGAAAGTATATTTAATTTACTCGCTGTCCAGTTGACATGATGTCATTCAATTGTTTAGTTACTTGAGTAAATATGATACACTTCACACATGAATCTTTCTTGACACACTTCAGTTCCCATTGTTATGTTCATTTTGGCCCTGAATATCTAGTTTGTTCTGTAGGAGTTTTTGGAGAATTGAATTTAACACCTTCTCCATTGAAGCGGCCCCACTTCACTCCCACATAGGTGATACCTTGCATAAATGTATCATTAAAAGTATAGCTTAACCTCATTTTTAATCTTCACTGATTTATCTCCCACAGTGATCTTTCCACATCTTTACAATTAGGTTGTTCCATTGAACCTAGATCTTGGGACCTCCAGTAAGCTAGGTTGGGTTTTCCTTTGTATCGACTTATTATACTCTTACGAGTTTAAGTCTCATTCCTCTTGATGATTTATCAACTTGCTCTCAATTTAACTCTTTGGTTAGCAGATCCACAATGGTATCCTTTGATTTTATATAATCAACAGGGATAACCCCCTATTGAGAGCAGTTGCCTGATGGTATTATGTTTACGATGATTATGTCTAGACTTACTATTATACATGTTACTCTATGCCCTTCCAATTGCATATTGACTATCACAATGTATGCATATTGGTGGCACGGGACTTTTCCATTTCGAAATATTTTCCAAGAAATGGCGTAGCCATTTAACTTCTTTAGCACATTTGTCTAATGCAATAAACTCATATTTCATCATGGATACATCTATAATAGTTTGTTTAGAAGATTTCCAAGCCACAGCTGCACTAGCTAGCGTAAATATATAACCACTAGTGGACTTTAAATCTTTTATATCAAAAATCTAATTAGCATCACTGTAACCTTCTAGTACAACTAGATATCTGGTATAATGTAGTCCATAATAATGAATATACCTTAAGTACCTAAGCACTCTTACAATTTCTTTCCAGTGATTTATTCTGGGATTACTCGTACATTGACTTAGTTTACTCACTGAATAAGCAATATCTACTCTTGTACAACTCATTAAGTATATCTGATTGCCGATCACACACACATATTCTACTTGAGACACTTTCTCATCTATTCTTTAATATATAGAGGCTCAAGTCCAATAAGGTTCTAGCAATATTGGTATCATCCTTATTGAATTTACCAAATATTTTATCAATATAATGAGTTTGACTCAAGGTTAGCCTATCTGATCTTCTAGTAATTTTAATTCCTAGAATCACATCTGCTAGTTCCATATCTTTCATATCAAACTTTAAGTTTAGCATATCCTTAGTAGACTTGACCATCTTGTCATTACTACCAACAATGAACATGTCATCAATATATAAACATAATATGACATAACCATCATTAGAGCTTTTGACATAAACACATTTATCACACTCATTGATTTTGAAGCCACTTGATAGCATTGTACTATCAAATTTCTCATGTCATTGCTTAGGCGCTTGCTTCAAATCATACAATGATTTAACCAATCTACATACTTTCTTTTCTTGTCCCGAGGTAATGAACCCTTCAAGTTGTACCATGTAGATCTCTTCATCTAAATCTTCATTTAGAAAAGCAGTTTTTCATCCATTTGATGTATTTCTATATTGTGCAATGCAGCAATCGCTATAATCATTCTTATTGAATTGATTCTGGTTATAAGGGAATAAGTATCAAAATAATCTAGGCCTTCCTTTTGTCTGTAACATTTAATCACAAATCTAGCTTTATACTTATCAATCGAACCATTTGCCTTCATTTTCCTTTTGAAGATCCACTTGGATCCTAATGGTTTACATCATAGAGGTAAATCCACTAATTCCCAATTATGATTCTGCATGACGGAATCAACTTCACTTTAATAGTCTCTTTCCATAAAAGACCTTCTAAAGAGTTTATAGCATCATTACAAGTTTGAGGTTCTGCCTCTAGCATGTAGGTTAGAAACTCTAGTCCAAAAGACTTTTCTATCCTTGCTCTTTTACTATGCCTGAGCTCTATCTCAATAGGCTCATCCTCTAAACCAAGTTCTTCATCATGAACTTGATCTTGTCTATTTCCAATAATAACCTCATGAGGTCGCTTGGACGAATTCATCTCTTCTAAAGTCTTATGAGGAAATATATGTTCAGAGAATGACACATTCCTTGATTCTATAATCGTGTTCTTATGAATATCCGGAATTCCCGATTTATGCACAAGAAACTGATAAGCACTACTATTATGTGCATAACCAATGAAAATGCAATCAACTGATCTTGGCCCTATTTTCACTTTCTTTGGTATAGGAATGGCCACCTTAGCAACGACACCCCCACAATCATAAGTATTTATAAGATGATTTTCTCCCTTTCCATAATTCATAAGGAGTTTTGTCTTGCTTACTATGGGGTACCTTATTTAAAAGGTAATTAACCGATAATATGGCTTTCCCCCATATGTTTTGTGGCAACCCAGAACTTATTAACATTGCATTCATCATTTCTTTCAAGGTACGATTCTTCCTTTCAGCCACATCATTAGATTGTGGTGAATATGGTGTCGTGGTCTCATATATATTTCCATGTTGTGCACAGAATTCACCAAATAGTATCACATATTCACCACCATGGTCACTTCTCAATACCTTGATTTTTCTATTTAGTTGATTTTCAACCTCAATTTTATAGAGTTTAAATTTCTCTATAGCCTTATCTTTGCTCTTAAGCAAATACATAGAACAATATTTTGTGCAATTATCAACAAATATGATAAAATATTTGTTTCCACCTCTTGTTTGAACAAATTTTAAATCACATACATCACTATGGATTAAATCAAGTGGTTCACTTTCTCTTTCAACATTTTGAAAGAATGATGTAGTTAGTTTTGCCTCAACACAAACTTCACATTTATGTTTTATATCAATATGGAAATTAGGTATGAGGTCCAAGTTAACTAACCTTATCAAGGTATTATAATTAATATGTCCTAGTCTATCATGGCATAAATTGGAAGACTCAAGCAAATAAGTAGAAGAGGTACTTTCATTATTACATTTAATAACAATTACATTGAGCTTAAAAAGCCTATCAATAGCATAC
>CATIWF010032719.1:0-45061 GCA_949630135.1 Balakata baccata
AAATCCCTCTGATCAGCCCAAACAAGCTGAACCAGAACAAGAACCAACAAGCCCGACTTTTTCGGCCATAACTGAAAATCTAGTTCATGAATTAAATGTCATCGAAAAGGAATTTCAAGTTAACAAAACATTCTTGCATGATGATTTTTATGTTGAATATAACTATGAAAAAAGAATTTGGTTTTTTAAAAATTTTTCAGATACTAGGAAAATGATCCAAGATAAATTTTATGAATTTGTTTGTGAAAATAAAGCTCATATTATATTTTTTGATTGGTTTGAATGTTATGCTTCACAACACTCATTAGATTATCCTTTTAAATCTGCTAATACAGTTACTATTAGGAACAAAACCCCTGAATGGGAAACCATTACAGATTCTAGAAAAATCCAGTCCACACATCCACCTTTTCAGGTATATAAAAGTCCCCTTTAGTGACCAGACCGTAAATGCCATTCCTCTCAAAACCCCGAGTAATGATGACAAAACCAACATAAAAAATATCATTATTCAAAATAACTTTTCAAATACACATCTCAACACCCTAGGAAGACAACTTGATCGTATACAAAAACATTTAGGGAAACAACCCATAGTTTCTTTAGATCCCCAAACCTCCAAAACTGATTCAAAAATAAAAAATCCCATTTTCAAACCCTTTCAGATGTCTAAAAATAGTATCCAAAAATTTCAGGACAACAAACTTGAGTTTCAGCCAAGAATGATCCCCACTAAACAAGAAGACAAAGCAAGTTCCTCTCAACTGATCCCCTCATAGGTAAATTCTTTATGCACACTTTTAACATCTGTGAAAGAAGATTTTTCAAAAGCACTTTCACAAAAACCAGATTTTTCAAAAGCACTTTCATAAAAACCAGATTTTTCAAAAGCACTTTCACAAAAACCAGTTTCAAATTCCCAAATAATTTTGTCTCAAAAATCCCAAAATCCTTTTGATTTTATTCTCAAATATATTTTTCTAAACATTATAAATACTGAAAAGGGTTTCCATAAACCAAATCCCTTTGATACTTTAGAAAAATTCTTTGGAAAAAGGTGGTTTTATAAACCAACTGATTTAACAAAAACTCCAAATTTTTATCAAAAAATTTTAGAAATAACAGAATCTGCTTCTTTCAAAAATTTCTAAATCGGTACAAAATGATTTTGATTCAGATAATAGTTCTAGTAAAGAAGTCATGATATTCAAAATATTGAGTCTCTTGAAAAAATTCCAGAAGATTTTCTTTTTGTTTTAAGAGAAATTACTTCGAGAAAATATTTTATTAAAATTACTCTTGTTGTTTCAGAAAATTTTAAAATTGATACCATTGCATTGTTTGATACTGGAGCAGATTTGAATTGCATTAAAACTGGTTTAATACCGCAACAATTTCGTGAAAATACTCATGCAAAACTTTGTGAGAGTATCTATTGCTAGTAGATCTTCTATTAAAAGAGAGCCTAACTCTCCCATCATGGTATTGAGTTATTTGTTTTAATTAGGTATTGGGCCTTAGGAGCTCATTGGGCTCAGGCCAGGTAATTCCTTCTAAAATCCATTCTTCTGGAAGAGATATATTATCTTTTTAGAATCATTGGAAGCAGTGGAAGCAGAATTAGAAGATGTAGTTCTATAGAAAATGGAATCCATAACTATAAAGATTTTATAAAGAAAATTTAAGGTCTCTCTACAATCCTAAGCAATTCCTGGGTTTTACGGCCTCTAAACACAAGGACTTACTTCCCGGACCTTCCTAGGCAAGGAACACTAAAGAGATCTTAAAGATCTGAACTCAAACTTTATAGATATTAAATCAATTTTCTATATACTATCCCCCCAGGCTCTGATACCAAGACGCCCAAAGATCTTGAGGAAAATAACTTAATTTTCTATATATATATATATATATACGAGAATTGATGGATTTGAATACTAGAACGAGAACATGATCAATTGTAAGACATTATATGTTTATTATACCATGATTTGTATGATATAATTATTATGCTTATATGTATACAGGTTTTGGAGTTGTAGAGGAGGTTGTTACTTGAAGAGCCCGAGGACTTGTTAGAGCATATTCATTGTGACCATTGGGTCAGACTTCATGCATTATTATCTATTATTTATTCCTTACTCATGTTTGGGTAGTTTTGGATAATTTAATAAAAGATTTTATGGTTTTAATTTCCTTTCCATTTTGGAATGTTTAATAAGGATTTATTTTGGCTATGTTTAGCCCTATGACATTTTTAATCATGATTATGATTATAATTTTATGGATTTAAGTAGGATAACAAATATGATTTATTATGTTGCATGACAAGGAAGTTCATAACAATTATTATATGAAAAGTTTTCTTTTATTCAGACGCAATTTTCAAAGGTTATTTTGATATAGTTAGAGTAATATTCTCTTATATGGTGGTGGTTGGTTTGCTGTATAGGAGGGTGTTACATCTTCATTGAGTGTTGTTTCGATAGCATATCATGTTTTCAGTGCATAGGAAATCAATTGCTTAGCGACAAATCAATCAATCAAGTTTGAAGATGTGTAGTTTATGCTCACGATGGTAAAGTTGTGCCCTCGAAGTGTCTCGTGATTGCGAAGGTAAATTCATGTTTGAGAAGTTGCTATAGAGAAAAAACCTGCGAACCAGACTGTGAAGCAAAGGTTCTCAACCACAAAAAGTGTTCATGCTTGGGAAGTTTATGTAACACCATATACCTATGGATATCACTTATACTTATATAATGTTATCGTGTATTGCATAGAATAAAACATACTCCTATTTATAATAAGGGATAAATTTTTTTTGAATCATATATTAATATCACTTTGCAATATTTGACAGCTCAACTAAGCATCACATCCTGATTATAAACATAATATATCACATATGTTAACAATTCAGATACTATGTTCAATTATTTCAGTTAGAAAGGTCAAGACCAAATACACATTTACACGTCATTACATATGTACTAATTTATACATATGCAGATACAAAATCCAAAATATAAATGTCATGTTCCTATACATATGTGCAATGCAAGGAGAGAGATTGGTGAGGCTCGGCTAGTGACTTGTGATCCATGTCTTCTATATAGTATGCACCTCTAAAACGAGCTAGCAACTCTTCTTTGGCTGTAAAATAATGCAATTTGATGAGTTGCAACTCAATGAGAATAATTATCAAAATCTTTCTAAAGTACCAAGCCAATCACAATTATAAGTAATAATCGTCATTCTTACACATTTTACATGTCATTCTATTTATCAATATCACATGAATATAAATAATATTAATACATGTAAACATTTCATTTGCTTATGCTTATGTCATTTTCTTTTTGTTGTGATCAAGCTAAACAGACACTATCCCAGGTTTCCATGTGAACATTTGCATTTGCTAGCTAGCTTGATCATTTGTAACATTTGCACATAGGCCTTTTCTTTTGCTTTTGAACATTTGTTTGGGCCATAGGCCTCTTTTTTTGCTTTACAATGCCATTTAGCTAGTGACAATGCCTTTTAAATCCATATGCATATGCATTTGCAACAATCATTACTTAACATTTGCATTTATATCACATTTGCATATTCAATCATCAACCACTCCATGTAAGAAAACCTATAGCACAACCACGTATTTAAGTCATTCATTACTTTTTCATATCATAGCCATACCATTATAATCATGTAATTCATATTGTGGCAAGTCAAGTCACATTGCACGTGGCATGTAATAAGCACATGTACTAAAGAAATCGTTTGATAATTAAACTCACCTTTTCTTTTGGTACTATACCTCTAATTTACTGTCTTTCACTTCCTTGGGGGTCTCCAATATGCTGTGGACCTAATTGAATGTATAGTTGGTCAATTGGTAGTTAAATAAACTTAGTGAAACTTAAACAAATTGAAATTTGCATAATATGGACCACTAACTAGGGTTTGGTATTATGGCAGTGTGACCTTCATGTGTTCAGTAGCTTATAACTTTTTCTATACTAGTCCAATTTGTATGATTCTTATTTTTAATTAAAGCTAACATATATGGTTATAACATATCTAAATTTAAGACAAATTGGTCCATTGTGGAATATTTTATACAATTTATATGAGTGTTCTTTTTTATGCCCTATTTTAGACCTTAGGCAGTTTTGGGACAGTAATTTTACTTCTTCATATCTTATAAGTCATATTTGTATGAAAATTTGTATGAATGTAGATATGTTAAAATGGAACATTTTTCATATTGACAACTTTCATCCATTCTGCCTCTAATGTCCTCATAGGGTAGGGATCTTGTGACTTTTCAGAAACAGGGCTGGCATCCGGACCAGTGTGACTTATGAAGGCCATAACTCACAACACACATAACATATCAAGGTGACTTTATGCTAAAATTTAGCTAAGACATGTACCTATAACTTTCATGTTTTGACTATTTACAGATTATGTCTATAAGGAGCTCAAAATGGGCAACCAACTGGTTGGACCTGTACAGGATACTAAGCAGGCAGCTCAAATGTGGAACATACATGACTCTTTTGCCTATAACTCAACATTCGCCCACAATCTAGTCCTGAAATTTAGTTTACAATAGATAAGCCAAATATCTATAACTTTCATGTTTTGAGTTTTCTCAAATATCGACTCTATCATATAGAAACATAATCAAACAGTAGATGATTCAGCTAGGTTCCACAATTGAACTAGTTCTAGTCCGATGTCAATATCTTTCAACAGACACTAAATAATACAAAAATATTTATATGGTCATAAACCTAAGATATAAAACTACAACTTTTATGTTTTTTGTTTCTTTATATTCAGTCTACAACTTGAAGGAAATAGAGGTAAAATATACTGATACAGCAACAGAATTAACGAGACATATTCAAGGTCACTTATACTACATAAACCATAATCAATCAAATTTTTAATCAAAATCAGCAATATAAGGGAAGAAAATTGACATACAAATAGTCAGTTTGAGGGTTGTTGCTGGAGGTCTTGAAGAAAGAAAGAAGAAAAGAAGATGAGGTGAAGGAAGAGAAGTGTTCCAGGAAAAAGGGACCAAATCAATTCAATAACCACCTCAAAATTTTGTCCCACCCTTTTTTTTTTAACTTTTCTGATTTATTTATTTATTATTAGTATTATTTTCTCTACATATTTATATGTGCCTGGTACCAAAAATACTATCTAATCAAATTGTCTACTTTAATTAATTTTTTCAATACCTTGTCTTTCTCATATAGTTTATAACTTGACACGTGCGACTTGCTCTTATTACGATAAACCGACCCGTGGCAAGTCTACCTTGTGAACACGTTCTAGCTAAAATTCCTACATATGCATGTGTTTCATATGAACGATATTTATAAAATGAATATGTCCAAATGGAATGCGTGTAATAATGCATGTGGGAAAGTTAAGGGTGTTACAGTTTAAAAAGACATGATTGTTAGAAGCTGCTTTAGTCATAAGGTGCCACGTGTCCTAAAAATCCTTAATAGGCATCTAAACTTTCAAAGTTCATGATCAAGAAAGGTAGTTCCCGATTGTGAGTCATTCGATGCTAGAAACCCTAAGTATAAGGTTTATCTTTACGTCTAGATTCACAACTGCAAAGCAAATTGGGAAAGGTAGCTAGTTCCCTACTAAAAAAGGTGTTCCAAATATGAAGTTTGACCTACTATAGCCATTAGAGCCAGGAAACAACTTGGGCTAGCCACGTGTCAATATCCGGTGGACAATTGAAGTTCTCAACCGCGAACCTAGCATTACTAACCGTGAAAGCCGTTCTGCATGCAACATTTAATTCTTATGCAAGAGAACGTTAGGGACAGCTACGACACCTTTTGTAACTACTAATTGGTAGGTAAAGTGTATCAATACCCTAACAAAAGACCATTTATGAAAAAATTCCCTGAGTGTTCATACAATTTACAAGTTAGTGTCATTCCAATTTTTACTCTTTTAGGACTTATAAGCCTTATACATTCACTATAAATTATGTTATCCATGTTTTGGGGCATTTAGGTCATTTTAGGGAACCTGCACTCGTTGCGCACATAACAAATCATTGTGCCACAATAATGCTCACCCAATAGCTGTCCCAGGCGTGACAACATTGTCACAGGTGCGATAGCTTAGGCATGCCCACATTGCACCTATGATAGCTTGTCATGTGCGCAATATGGTTGACACAGCAACAATAGTGCCCTCCTCGGGTTTTAAGCTATTTTCAAGTCCCAAAATTAAACAAAACCCAATTTTTTTTACCATTCTAGCACATAATAACATGTAACAATCTATATTAACCAATGTTAACATCCCAATCAATATGCAATCAATATTTTGATGCCAAAATCATACCTTTAATCATTTTTCACCAATAATAACTCATAACATGCCATTATAACATGTTCATCACATTTCATTCCACAGTCATGCCATAACCCATTTTAACCAATATTAACTACATAATAGCTTATAACATGTCATCATACCATTTTAACATCTCTAAGGCCTCATTCATACCATTGTATATTCTCAAACTCATAAGTTATAAAGATGAACATTACACATACCAATGTGCATTTAAAAGTCGCCAACTATCACCAAATATGCCAATAACACGTAGATAGAATTTGAATATTCATATATTATATCCAACCATTTCTATTGTTTCAAATCGTGTCATTACATTTTTCACTTCATAAACTCAACCAATAAACATTTATCTCATCAAGCAAGCATTTAAAGATTGGGCAATTTGCATAAAAACCCTAAACTTTCACTTTTGTGTCAAAATAATTCTATTCTTCATTTTTCAACTATTATATATACATACTTTCAATTTCATATCAAATGAAGCATTAGGAGGAATTTAGTTTGGTTTAGTAGTGACGTAATACTCCAAACCTATTTTTTTTATCAAGTTATATAGACGACTCCCATAATAAAAGTATGTCTGCATTGATCTAATTATGTATGTGGATCTAGCCTACATATGACTAATTTTAAGCAGATATATTTATATATATGTAAACTTAGAGCCCTTTGATATCTAGTTCTGCACAAATAGATCTATGTAATTTTTTAACTACTGCCATATTATCTCAAAAAAAAAATGTCATATTAATTTTAAAAAATAAACAACACATATACATATTAATACATGTTAGTAGTGCCAAATTAAGAAAATTAGGATTGGAGTGTCACATTACTATCAAGCCAAATTAAATTCCTCCCGAGGCTACATTTGATTAAAAATTGAGAATATATATATTAAAAGGATAAAAAATAAAATATAAGATTATTTTGATAAAAAAGTGAAAATTCAGGGTTTTGCCCTTAAAGATATAAGAACATCGAATAACATATTACAAACACACAATTGTATCAAAATACAGATATGCACTAACTTTTACCAAGGCATATCCTTTAACCTTTTCAAGCTTGATTTCAAGCTTGTCCCTCCTCTTGGTAGCAATAGTTGAAATTGATAAGGAATAGATTTGGTAAGTCAAAAATTGTGACTTAGGAGAAGATGAAAAAGCATATGTTGGTTATGTTTTTACTTTATAACTTCTAGAGATTGATGTATATGAGATTATAGAACCTGAAATATGGTAGTAGGTCTATGGATGATTATACCACTTAATTTTATCAATTAATTGCCATGGATGAGATTCAGGAGATAGATGATCAATTAGTGGCATGGTACAATGGGGAAATAAGGATTTAGATTTAGAATATTGTCAATATGTATGATCTTATCTCTATTTTGGTTACACATCAACGTCTTTGATGGTTGAAAAGCAAACAAGGCGTAATAGCAATTCAGGTAATTCCTTAAACCCAAATAATATTAGTGATATTGGTGGTAGCAAAAAGGGGCTTGTAGGTGGAGATAATGACAAGGCTGTTGGTGGTGTTAAATCATTTTCTATGAGCGATATGTCTTTCGGTTCACTAATGAGAAATCTATATCTCTCTGGAACAGTGCATATCCTACTTGATCTACGAAGTGCTTGTGCTTCAGAAGGTTCAACTGCTACTTCATGTGTATGAATAACAGCCTTAGCTTCAAGATTGAACTTGAAGAAGTTGAAGATATTTAAACAGACGCATATCAATTACTTGAACCTAAGGTTGTTATTCATACACATGAAGTAGTAGTTGAACCTTTTGAAGCACAAGCACTTCGTAGATCAAGTAGGATATACACTGTTCTAGAGAGATATAGATTTCTCATTAGTGAACCGAAAGACATATTGCTCATAGAAAATGATAAGCCTACAACCTATGAGGAAGTTCTGAATAGTTTAGAATCTAACAAATGGCTTGCAGCCATTATATCATAAATGGATTCCATGAATGAAAACCAAGTGCGGACTTTGGTTGATCCATCCGAAGGGATTAAACCCATTTGGTACAAGTGGGTCTTCAAGAAGATGACTAACATGGAATGTAATGTGGTTACCTATAAGGCTAGACTAATAGCTAAAGGTTAGTGTTAAAGATAAGGGATTGACTATGACTATACTTTTAGTCCAATAGCTATGCTCAAATCCATAAGGATACTCTTAACAATTACCGCTCATTATGACTATGAGATTTGACAAATGGATGTAAAGATGGCTTTCCTTAGTGGAAACCTTATTGAGGTTGTGTACATAATACAACCAGATGGATTCACATCTAAAGATGCTAATAAAGTATGCAAGCTTCAAAGATCCACTTATGGATTGAAGCAAGCATCTAGGAGTTGGAATATTCGATTTAATGAGATAATCAAAGAGTTTAGTTTCTCATAAAATCTGGATGAGTCTTGTGTGTGAGAAGGTTAGTGGGAGTGCAATCATGTTCCTAGTGTTGTATGTAGATGACATACTACTTATGGAAAATGATGTCTCGGTCTTACAATCTGTCAAAATCTAGTTATCCAAGAATTTCTCTAAGAAAGACCTTGGAAAAGCAACTTATATTTTAAGGATAAGGATCTATAGAGATAGATCTAAGAAGTTGCTTAGTCTTTTGCAATCTACATATATAGAAAACATGCTAAAGAGGTTTAGCATGGAGTAGTCCAAGAGAGGATTCATTCCTATGACCTATGGGATTACCCTCCTGAAATGGAGATTGTTAAAATATTATTTGAGCCCATTTGCATCTGCTATAGGATCAATCATGTATGCTATGATATGTAAGATGTTAGAGATGTGCCCAAAAGGCAATTGCCTTAAGCACTTAGTGTACACATTCATAAAGGCATTCGAAGGTAATTGAGTAGCCAATAGAGGATTCACCGCTCCTGATAGAGGGAGAGTATACCCACAGCCTCTTGTTGGGATCATTACTCGGGAATATCTAGCCAGAGTGGAATTGTTATGAAGATGGTCTTTAGTGACATGTCTAATTGAGTAATGAGTTTTAGTGACAGGATCTAAAATCACTTGGGCTAGATGTGACATAGTCAATCTAGCGGGAGCTGCCACATAACCCATGCTTTGAACCAAGTGGGGTATAGAATGGTGAAAGGACGAGTTGTACATATTATTATCTATGAAAGGTTCGTAGTCAAATCACTGGCTTTCTGGTCAATTGGAGGTCATGATGTGTTGCTAGATACCACTCATGACTTGCTTAAATTATTTGATAATTTAAGTGCCAACATAACCGGAAACCTAATGGGTCACATGCTTTGGAGATGTAAAAAATGAGTAAAATAGCTTTGGATGGGATCCATAATATGAGAGAATTATTTCGAGTTGGTTCGCGATAAGATCGCAGAAAAAAATCGTTCGGGAGGTTGACAGGCCCATACGGGCTCGTGCAGGCATGCACAGGCCCATACGGGCTCGTGCGGGCACGCACAGGCCCGTTAGCCTGGCATGCCTGCCGATTGGCCTGTTCAACAGGCCCAGGCGAGTGCGCACAGCTGCCCACATGTGGCACTTAAATGGCCTAAATGGCCATTTAAACCAATATTTACTATTCATAACTCCCAATTCTCTCTTAATTTTTGCTCTATGAAACTAATATTCTTTTGGATCTAAAAGACTCCAAAAGACAGAAAATAGACAAGAAAAAATTATTGGGAGAAGAAAAAAAAGTTAATTTTTCTCTTAAAGGAATACATAACATTACTAGCATTTTGAGGTGTGATCAAGCCATCTCCCTAGTGGTTTCATTTTTTTTTTCTTCGCGTGGATATTGTTAGAGACAATCCTAGATTAGATTGTTGTGGTTTGCTACAATCCAACAAGGTGAGAAGTTGAAGATAATCAAGAAATTATAAAGGTATAAATTCTGAATTTTCTTTGGTTAAATTAGATTTAATTGGCACATGTATAATCCTTTGATTTAGGTTTTGAAAATTTTTATTTTCCGCTGCGTAATATGTATGTGATACATGCTCAAAACCCTTCAATCTATAAATGGTCAAAATAGGGAAGTTATAGGTATATGTCTTAGCTAAATTTTGGTATAAATACCACCTCAATATGTTATGTATGTTATGAGATATGGCCTTCATAAGTCAAATTGGTCCAGATGTCAACCCTGTTCTTGACCAGTCAAAAGTACCCCACCATATGAGGACTTTAGAGGTAGAATGGATGAAAGTTGTCAACATGAAAAATGTTCCATTTTAACATATCTATCTGACTCAAAGTTTCATAAAACTATGACTTACACATTGTAAGATATTGAGAAGAAAAATAGGTGTCCCAAAACTGCCAATGGGCAAAAAATAGAACATGAATATAAATAGCATAAAAAATTACGCAATGGTCCAATTGCTTTGAAATTTAGATATGTTATATCTACATGTTAGCTTTAATTAGAAATAAGAATCAAACTAATTGGACTAGTATAGAAAAAGGAATAAGCTGCTCAACTCATAAAGGTCACACTGCTAAAATGGTAAACCTAGTTTGTGGTCAAAATTATGCATATTTCAATTTGTTTAAGTTTTACTAAGTTTATTTAGCTACCAATTGACCAAGTATACATTAGGCTCTCAGCATATTGGAGACCCCCAAGGAGGTGAGAGACAATAAGTTTTAGAGGTTCAATGTCAAAAGAAAAGGTGAGTTTATTTATCAAACAATTTCTCTAGTACGTATGATTATTGTGTGCAATGTGCAATGTGACTTGACTTGCTATTATATGAATAACATGATTACTATGGTATGACTATGATATGAAAAGTAATTGATGACTTAAATGCATGGTTATATGGTTATGTTTTCTTACATGAAAATAATTGATGATTCAATATGCAAATGTGATAAAAAAGCAATGGTTAAGCAATGATTGTTGCAAATGTATATGCATATGGACTTAAAAGGTATTGTGACTAGCTACATGACATTATAAATCCAAAGAAGAGGCCTATAGCCCAATAAAATGTTCAAAAGTAAAAGAAAAGGCATATGGCCTAACAAATGTACAAATATTTTAATTGATCAAGCTAGCTAGCAAATGCAAATGTTCACATGGAAACCCGGGACAATATCTATTTAGCCTGGTCACAACAATAAGAAAATGACAAAGCATAAGCATAAGCAAATGAAATGTTTACATGATTTAATACTTACATTCATATGATATTGATAAATAGAATGATATAAAATGCATATGAATGGAAATTATTACTTGTGATTGTGAATGCTGGGTACTTTAGAAAACTTTTGATGATTATTCTCATTGAGTCGCAACTTATCAAGTTGCATAACTTTTTAGGAAGAGAGTAATTGTTAACTTATTTTGGTAGTGCATACTACATAGGAGATATGGAACACAGGTCACCAGCCGAGTCTCACCAATCTCTCTTCTTGCATTGCACTTATGTATAGGAATATGACATCTATATTTTGTGTTGTATATATGGAGCAAAGGCCTATTTTTATTCATTGTGGGAGACAACATACTAATGAATGCAGAATGCTCACAAGAGCATGTTATTTCTGTGGGTCATTAGATCACATGTATAAAGACTGTCCATAGAGAGCTAGATTGATAGAGGCAGAGGGATATCAGAGGCCACGGTAGAGGCACCCAAAGTGGGTAGTACCAGTGTAGCATAAGGTAGAGGTAAAGGAAGGACTGGCGCAATAGGTAGAGGTGTGACCAGATCTGAGGGTCAGAGTACCATACCTCCCACACAGGCCAGAGCCTTTACCATGACTAGACAGGAGGCAGTTGGTGCTCCAAAAGTTATCACTAGTAATATTTTTATTTATGATGTACCAGCATATGCATTGATAGACCCAAGTTCCACACATTTATTTATTTCATTACATATGGCCTCTAAAATGCATCAAAAGCATGAAACTTTAGGAACTGGCATAAATGTGAGTACTCCACTAGGAACAATAGTAGCTATGACCAATGTATGTCGTGACTATTTAATACGCATTGATCAAGCTAAATTGCAAGCTGATTTGATTTTATTGCCACTATATAAATTTGATGTGATATTGATAATGGATTGGCTAACTAAACATCATGCAATAGTAAATTGTTTCACTAAAGAAGTAATTTTAGAGTCTCTAGACTAACTAAGAGTTGTATTTCTTGGTGAACGAAAACTTGTACATGCATGTTTAGTATATACAGTAAAGGTATTTAGAATGATCAAGGATAGATATGAGGCATATTTAGTGCATGTGACTGACACCAGAACCACTAATAATTTAGTTGAAAATATTCCAATAGTGAATAAATTTGCAGATGATCTACCTGGATTACCACTTGCTAGAGAGATAGAGTTCACTATTGATAATCACCAGGGCTAGCACTAATATCAATACCATTTTACAGAATAGCTCTAGTTGCGTTGAAAGAATTGAAGACCCAATTGCAGGAACTATTTGATAAAGGGTACACCAAACCTAGTGTTTCCTCATGGGAAGCACTCATCAGCCAAGCTTAATATTAGAAAACGCTTAGCAGTGTCTAATCTTTTTCTACAAAGCTGCACTCAAGTTTGAACCAGAGGCCTGTTTTATAGACTTCAAAAAGCACAAACATCATTTTCAAATGCTACAAGTACATGCCCCCTCCCCTGGAAAGCTAAGCATGGTAAAATTCGAACTGGCAGAATTCCTTTTATTTATTTATTTTTGCACCCATCCTATCGAATCATTGGAGTTTCCCATTTCTGACATATGTATGAACTATGATGACTCCATTTTGCGGATCACCCTATCAAATTCAGTAAAAGCAAAAATGTGGTATGAACTGGGTTAAACCCATTATCTGTACATCTTCTGTTCAAGTTTCTACAACGGCCACAGCTTCCAATTCCTTTTTCAAATCTAACGTTATCTGCCAAGGCCCGATATCATCTCATTCGCATTGTCTTCATCATCACTGTCATCTCCTGGACTGGCAGATGGTCGTTTCAATCTCTGGAATATCTCATCAAGGGATTCAGATGATGAATCATGAGAGACGAGCGTAGTTTCCTGAATTTGGCGTAAAGGAAGGAATTTCTTAGCTCCTATATTTGCCTTAAATTTTTGAAATCCATTCTTCATGGATTCCCATTTGGATGCCAAACCAGAAGATGGCCCTACAGTTGTGATGTTGGATTCAGAGTTGCCTGCATTGAGTAATGACACCTTGGCAGAGGCAATATTCTTCTCCACAGGCCTAGTATTGGTATGTCTACTCTGTTCTCTCAAGGCAGTATATTTGTTGCTCATGGCGTCTCTGCTAGATTTATATCTACGACCTTCATCTTTTGAAGGTGATGCACTACCCCTCACATCACCAGTGACTAAGCTAGTCGTGGCCTTCATCTCCAAAGCAGTCTTATCCTGGGAATTTCATTTAAGAGTAAGAAACTGATACAGCAATATTAAATCACAATAAACAAATCTTACTATTTGTTGCAAACAGAGATCAAGCACTTTTAGTTCGCTCAAATTACATGTTATAGGGAGCATTTTTCAAAATTTGTTTTTATAACGGAAGTTTGAAATAAATAAAAATTAGAGACAGCAGTTATTGTTCAAGATGAGAATACTTACTGTACTGTTGCTGGCAGACTCAATATCAACAGTGTTAAAGTTTCTTGCCAATGGAATGACATGCTCACCAACCTTTTGCCCTTGTTCGAGCCAAGATCGTTCTAGAAAAATGAGAGAAAGATTTATCAACTTTGAAATATAGAAATCGACAACTCATCAATATGTCCAGGCAGCAGGATAAAGCACTTGCCTTTTTGTAGAATAATAATTCCTGATGGGTCAAATCCATCAGTACCATCCATTTCAGTTTGAAATCTTAATCTCTTCCAGTTCCCAAAGAAACCAATTACACGATCAAAGAAATTGCTTGCAACCAAACAAGTGTATATAACCATTATGAGAGGATAAATTTTGTTAAAACCATTTCCAAAGAAAGGAATGGTTTTATCAATTTTACCCATTAGCTGCAATCAAAGCAGAACACAAAATTAAACCAGTCAATTACCAAGGAGTGGTGAAGATAATAACTTGCTCACAGAAACTCACATGAAATAACAGATAATCACTGAATGGCCTAGGAACATGAAAAATGGATCTAGAAGGCACATTGGAAAGAATAAAGAAAAGGTACAGGGGGAGAGCAATCAAAATTTCAACTTAGAAAATTAAATGAAAAATTATACAAGATCAGTCTAGCTCTCCGGTACGGAAGCTACAATAGAGAATTCAATCAAAATCTAGAAACATATATGGAAGTTATGCATTCCTGGGAGAGAATTTCTTTCTCCTTGTTTCCCTAAATTTATAATAAAGCTATTCTGACTCCATGTTTCATTATCCAGAGCGTTTGCCATAAGCAATAGAGAAAACAACTTCCAAAGGCTCATGAATTCAAATCAAGTTTTAAATTTCATGCAACTTTTCAGAAAGAAATTAGAAAACCATTGCATTGGATAACAAATAAAAATAACAAAATCTAATGGAACTTCTCATTATCAATATCAAACACCAAAAAACATTATTTTATTAGATCTGAAGAAAAACATTAAGTTACAGATCATAAGATGCAACTCCAAGCAATCTTACATAAAATTTCCAAAATATGGATATTGTTACTGATGAAACAATATTCTAATTTCTTTTTCAAAGAGCAAGTAAAATGAATACCTACCTCCTAATGTTTTATTTTATTTTGGTTTCTGCTGGGAGAAATATGGGTAATACATTATCGGTGCCATGAAAATTACCTTTTCAAATACAGTTTCAGTATCAAGATCAATGAGATTGAGAAAGTTGTAGGAAATTGGAGGAGCATATCGAGCTACCATCCTAAGAGACATGGTAATTGTTAAAATTAGTATCATTATGACTGCTTCTATTTTAAACATAACTGAAGAAGGGTGTGAAGTGATGACTATAAATATATGAGGGAAACTCACGAGCATATCATAAGCAAGCTGACTGAGCTCGTCTGCCTAGGTGTAAATGAGTAAAACATCAGCATTCCAATTTTAAGCAAAGAATAGTATGTGCAGATGCACATATACATCAAAGGTACAAGAGCCAACACCTGTAAAATAAAACAGCAGAAGTATTTGTATTTACACATCTAAAAGATGATGCACATAGATCCATTCAAATCAAAGATTATTTAACAGAGGACAATAATGTACCTGCAGGAAAAGCTCTTGCTTTCCAACAGAGTTTATAAGGATTGAAAACAGAGACAGATTAACTCCACTAGGCAGCAGAGTTGCTTCTGCTAAAAGAATTGCTGCTGACATCACACCTAGTATGATAGCCAAGAGCTTGTCCAATTGTTTTCTTAAGATACATCGCCAAAAAAATTCTGCATGACAATTTTTTTTTTCAGCGGTTTGAGCTTACAACAATAGCTAATAGCCTAATAATTAGTTAAACCAGCCTAGTAAATACAAAATTAGAAAGAAAAAAATCCAAGCACACCAGATGGAAAATGTTAAGATATTGCATGAATAGAAGATGCCAAGACGAAACATTATTTATTAAATTGAGGCCAACAAATGCACCTAATGAATAGAAAAATACAATCACATAATAGATATGAACAATGCACCCTGTTACCACTAAAGCATTATGTTCTGGATAACTTTATAGGTTCATGGAAAGGGAGCATTGCATAACTAGGTACATTATAATAGAAGCAAGCAAGCATTGTTATTAAAGGCGCAAGGTGCACTAAGGCGTTGAGGGGTCCTGGAGCCTAGGCGCGAGGCTCAAGGATCAGGCGTGGGCCTGAGTGACATGAGGAGCAAAAATAAAAAATAATTGAAAAAAATTATAAATTTTATTATTAGACTACTAGCAAAGTGATATAATATTATAAATATTAAAACTCAAAACACATAAGTCATAATAACAAAATAAAAATACAGACACAGAAAAGAAAACTTAATTAAGGTTTGATATCTTAAACACAAGGCTCCTAAACTTACTAAATATACAAGGATCCTAAACTTACTAATAATGTATTTAATAAGTTTTAATACTTATCAATTATGAATTATCATAGCAAAACACAATTAGTCTTGCGTCTAAATTATGTTGTTCAAATTATCTTTGTGGAAGCTGAAATATATGTTTTCTTTGTCCTAGCCCTTTTTTTATTGTATGTTTTGGAAATAATTAGATATAGTAAAACATACTAAGAGTTATTTTCAATTTATAACAATTTATAATCAATGGTTTAAATTTTCCGACACTAAAAACAAAAACAAAATACAAATATTTAACTAATATCACAAAGGCGCGCCTAGGCGCACCTCGCCTTAGGCTCAAGGCGCGCACCTTTGTGACAGCACCCGCCTTTAGGTTTTCAAGGCGCTGAGACTAGAGCCTGGTGAGTCTTAAGCCAGAGGCGCGCCTTTAACAACTATGCGAGCAAGATTGATCCAATATCTCCAATAGACATAAGCTTTTAAAACACTACAGCTCATTAATTAATTCAAGGATTTGAATCGAGCATAATAGAGTTACTCTACTAAATGATCAAGTAATGCCCTTAATATTTGCTCATGGTTACTGGCTAATTCATGTTTCAAGATTTATCTTCAATATGATGTTTCAACAATCCTTATGATTGTGATCCTGTTAAATTTGCAGCAAGTTAAATTTAACAGGCAAGTTAAACAGAAATCCATCTACAAGCATCCTGTTAAATTTGCGGCAAGTTAAACAGATCTTTAATATTTTGGTCTATTTATGTTAATAAATGGTTCTTTTACATTATCTTTTAGTAATGTCTCACAAATATTTTCCTAGTTCAACAAAATTGCCTATTTGGCCATCATACAAATGACAAAACACATTTTGCAACCCCAAAATCACCTGAAAACAATGAAGTCTTAAACCAATAAGACCAAAGCTCCAAGGCCATCCTTCAAAAGAATTTCATAAAACCAATCCAACTGCTTCTGGACAAACAGCATCGATTTTTTACATATTCTTAAAATATGGACACCTTCTAACATACTCTCTCCTTCCCATTTTGATAGGCTTACTTTCCTTTTTTGTTTGTTCCAAAAAGACAGTCCAGTTTCTTTTTCTTTAAAATATAGATGTGTTAATTCTCTATTATATCCCTATTTAATGTCTCATGCTATCAACAAATATGAGTTATTATCTTAGTAAACACCTAATTAAGGTAGGATTATGTTAAGCCAAATACATATTTTTAACTAATATTAACTAAATTTCTTAATCCATGTGAAAAAACAAATAAGCCTATCAAAATGGGATAGAGGGAGTATTAAATATCATAATCAGCTTTGATTGAAAAAAAAAAATGTCATAATCAGGAATATTCAAAAGAAAAAAAATAATACTAATAACAAAACAAATATCATAAATAATCCTTGCAATTACCTATCGTATCGAGGAGGGCTCCCAATTTACCAGTTCGAGTGGGTCTGAAGCTTGAAATATATTTCCTGCAGCACATGAAGGTAAAAGTAAAAGGTCTACCAAACAACTTGAAGTCCAGCTAGAAAAATAAAACACAAAAAGAAAAAGAAAACTGGAATATAATTAGAAATATTAAAAAGATAACATAGTTAGAAGTAAACCATCCAGTAGAACTGCTGCGTTCATAATTTGTAATTGTATCTTCAAGTTCGAAAGCTTCCAAGACATAGTTCATATACTCACTACAAAAAGTAAATTCAAATAAAAGTGTCAAACAGTTAATACACACTTAATATCGTAAGACTTCAGAGGCATGCTTCTGAAATGAGGACTACCATCAGAAAAATAAAATCCCCATCTCAATCAAGTTATATATAACAAGAAATGTATAAAAAGCATAAACCAATATTTTCCAGATACAACATGCAAAAAATCTGCAATATTCAAAAGAAGAACAATTACATGTTTATTACATGATCTTATCAATTCACAAAGAAGAATGAGAGATTTACACGAGGATTACAGGAATATTTCTAGAATCGAAAGATGTTCAACACTGCATAGCCCCCACACAATTAATGATGTCCCGAAATTCATAATCTGATACATGCCACTAACACTTGGAGGACAGCAAAATATATCTACTAAAAGAAATGGACAGAAATTGCTGTTGTACAGGAAATGTCAATCTTATCGACTATACATTATAGATGCAACAAAGCCATCATCAGTTTACCTCTGAAACGAAGAATAAAGAAGAACAAGATCTGGATGCATCAAGAAAATGAACTTTTTCAAGTGTAAGAACAATTGCTAGCATTCTACTTTGATGAACACCCCATCTAGTACAAAATCATAACATTCAATTTACCTTTTATAACGGTAATACCGTTCACGAGCTACTCTAATTTGACGCCTAAGCATTGCCATTGATTTTGCATCTGTATCATAGTCCATATCATTTTCCCCCAATTGTCCCCCTTGTGGTTTAAAGGATGGGTCTTCCCTGAACTAGAAAACAGAAAATAATATTCAAATACTTTGAAACAGCACCATACAGTAACAGGCAGGGTGGGGGAGAGGAAACAATAAATACCATTTGGGCTAACATGTTATCTATGACATCCATGTAAGGTCTCAAAGGATCGCGCTTGGACATCTGATTTGATGTTGCCTGAGCAACCTATTGAAGGAAAGCCTAATCAATAATTTGAGGAAGCAAGCAAGCAAAAGAGAGTAATCATACAGATCAAACACTATCTTGGTGCTTATAGAACTAAAATATTTATGCATATGGAACAACAAATTCAAAGAGTCTTAAAAATACGAGAATGATAAATGCTCATCATAACAATTAAATTAGAGTTTATTAACTGAAAAACTGATGATAAACCTGCGACATTTTCAACAAGATACGTATATCTGCAGGCCCATATAGCTACATACATATAGTGCTTCAGGCTTTTGGGGACAACACATCGGGCAACACAATTTCATGGAAGATGGTACTCTCTAAGTCATTGTATGAGTACAGGAGGGGTACGGTACTTAGCTCAGTAATCAGTATGCATGTGTAATGCAGGAATCATGGTTATTTCATACATTGTTTTGGAACCTAGAAAATGAACACATGTATTCAATCTTCTTTTGCCCAGAAATATGAGCATATACAGCTTATAACCAGCTTTGAGAACAGGTGTCAATCACAGTAGGAAAAGCCATAAAACTGATAGGAAAGCTCATAAAGCAAGATTCTAGAAGATTTAGACAAAATTAGGCAGCAAAAGAACACTCTATATTCATTTGATTATCTTCTCTGGGTATGTTATTTTCAACAAGTTTGGATCAGGGACTAGAAGAATACTTACTACTATAGCATTTGAAAGTTCTTGATGAGCATCATCAAGTTTCACAGCCATTTTGGCTATTTTATGTGAAAGAACCTTTTGACGGATTGTCCAATCTGCATTTCTCCATAGGCTCTTGGGAATCTCACTCAAACCAAAACCAAGGAGAAAGGCACCTGTAACAAGTCCAAAAGTATTCGAGCATGCTATGGCAAAGCCAAGCACTCCCCCCCTGTCAATAGAATCAGAAGAAAATGAATCCTTACCAATTCTTTACAGTGCTAAATTAAAACTCATCCATTGATGGCAGGATCTAAATGCATCAATAATTTTCCTATGTTCATATAAAATGATTGTGAATAAACAAATTAATTCAGTAGGCAAAGCAGAAAGAAAACAAGTAGATGCTATGCAAATGGGAAAAAGAAAAAGATTCAAGTGCTTCTAAAGTGAATAAAATGGATTAAATAAAAGAAACACGGTCGTGAACTTAAAAATTAGGAACATAAAAGTAAGAAACAATAGCATATCCCAAGGAAGCAAACTTTAGGAGGGTAAGACATAGACCTTATCTTATTCATCAAGATGAGGAGGATAAGTCCAAAAAGTCCAATAAATCCCACAATTAAATAGAAGACCAAGTTAGCATGTATGCTAGTCTTTAATCTTTCTGTCACAGTGAAGTCTCCAGCATCTTCAAAACCCTGGATCAGGGGCACCACAGCCCTGCTTAGAGATAATATATTATGTGAGAAGACCAGCATCTACAAACTGAAAATAATGTAATTAACTATTTACAAGTATTCTTAAGATGAGTTACATCAATAATTATATTGACATTTAGCATTTAAAAAATACATTGTTATTAGCATTTATAATATGCTCTCTTTTTGTATCCCATAAAAATTTCCTGTCTTCCAAGATGATATGGTTTACTTTTTTTTTTTTTTTTCTCAAATAAAGGCATAATTTCTCAGGACATGGGGTTTATGAATAGAAGATGCAAGAGTCCAGACAAAAAAAATACTAGATATGCACTAGAAAGGGACAATTGTCTTTTATAAAACTAATAATCATGTGCATCTATCATGAAAGTGAATTCTTTAACAGCATGTGAGATAAATATGTAAATGCATTCATGAAGTTAGTTCAACTACAGCTATTTAAAGAACCAAATATAACATGTTTGTCCAGAAGTCTGAAACTAAATACCAAGATAATGTGTTTATGTATGCCAAAAGGAAATAAATTGATGTGTCAGATAGTATTTAAACCTCACAAATAACAGGACCATAGAAAATGCAAATATGAAGCTGATGACATATAGTTCAACAACCCAGAGCAGTGAATAAAAATGAGTACAGAAATAAGGAATAGAAGTTTAAATGTGCCATACCAAGTAAGTAAAAATGTACTCCAATATGACCAGCTCCAAAAGAAAGAAACACCTCCATTGTTAAGATGAAATTTCGTCTGTACATTTTATAAAGACTCAGCTATATTAAAGAAGGCTGCAATCAGTTGCAACCAACTCAAAAACCACCTTTAATAAAATTAAGATGTTTCACATATTTTTCTTGTTCTGAACATGATCACAACATGCAATAAGGAGAAGCAAAGAGAAAAAGCTAAAAATAGAGGTAATAAAATTTCAGTAGCAAATTATAGGAAACTTAAATAAAAAATAATTAAAAAAAAAACCGTTAATGCATGTTCTTTCTGATAAACAAACTGTTAGCATGTTTAAGAAAATGGGAAAAACTAAAATGACATATTTGTACTAAAAAAGAATCATTTCTATGCTCATTTATAATCCCCAACACAACTCAATGTTACAAATTGCAACTAACATATTCTATTATACGTCCAATTTAATATGATTATGCCAACAAGAGGCTGATAAAATTATACCAAAATTGGAAGTAGTATTTATCTCAAAATCAATTGTAGTGCCAGAAGAGCTGCACAAAGAAGGAAAAACGACTAGAGATAAACAAGAAAAAGATGCTAGTAGTTCAAAGTTAACTCAAACCAGATTTAATATAAAATCACTAATGTCTGCCTTCAATATCATCCAAATAAAAACTCATCACCTGATGCTCCTATATTCTTGCACTCAAGAAAAAAAAAATTACAAAATTCGCACTATATATCTTGTTGTCTAGTTAAAAATGATAATAGAATTTCATATCCAATCTTCAAAAGGAAAAGTAAAATGATTAATTATCGCGAAACAACCCTAAATTAATGTCTAGAAAAGAAGCACGTACAAGGAAAATCAACTTCAAAGAAAAACGAATTGAACAAGTAATTATCAAATAAATGATCGAAAGGGAAGTTGCAAGTACCGTATAGATATCGGCGGGGACAAGAATGATGATGGAAAGAGAACAGAACCAAGTGTATCCAACGGTGAATAAGACATAGCGTGGGACCTCCGGGCCGGAGAAATACCTCAATGTTAAAATGACCATGCCTAGAGTTAGAGGCAGTGAGATCAAGTAAAACACCCACATCTCTACTGGTCATCCGCAAATCTGTATCTATCACTTTCTTTCTATTGCCCTTCTCTGTCTTTATCCTTTATTTCTCTCCTTTCCTTTCTCTTTCGTTTTCTTCTCAACTGAGAAGTCCTTAGACAATTAAAGGCAATGGACCCGGAAATGCGGATCCGAATAAGCCCCATTCCTGCTTCTTCATTAGCGAATTTTTCATAAATAAAAATAAAAAAAAAAAGACAAATACTTACAACTTTATCTGCCCTACTGTTTTTTTCAATTTTATCTGAAAATAACTTTCAACAATTATATCGTTATCTTCTAAAATTTTGCACGAAAATTTATCTTTCAAATTTTCCAACATCTCATTATCTCTTATAAATATATCTCAATCAAATATTTCCATCTTTCCAATCTCATTCTCTCTCAATCCTTTGCATTTTCTTCTTCATCAACTCACATTTGTTCCAATATTACTGCATTTTGCATAATCGGCATTTTAAAATATCTTTTTTCGTTTAATATTGCATTCGCGCTCCAATATTGTCGTTTCAACAGAAGCATTCTTCTACAATTTACAAAAACAAGTATGTTTACATTAATTATTCAATAAATATCCACCAAATCTCCCGCAACAAAAATTGAGATTTACATTACTGAATCACTGGTATACTTTCAGCTTACAAATAAGTATATCTATAAATATCTTCTGCCTAAAACAGTTGTAACAGCAGTCTAAACACTGCAGTATACCTACGATATACCGAGAGTATATCTTGGAAATACCTTAACCATAAACCAATTGAGGGAACAACTTATATATTTTTGTATACCTAGGGTATATCTTGAGAATACTTTAAGCATAAACATGTTGTCGCAGAAGCCTATAGAGTCTGAAATACCTTAGGCATACTTATAGTATATTTTGGGAATATCTTCGGCCAAAGACAGTTGTAACAGCAGTGTAAACACTCTGGTATACCTATGACATATGTTGAGTATATCCTGAGCATACCTTAAGCCTAAACTAATTGTGGCAACAACCTATAGAGCACGGTATACCTTTGATATACCTAGGGTATATCTTTGTAATACCTTAAGCCTAAACCAATTGTGGCAAGTAGCCTATACAGTATGGTATACCTTAGGCATACCTAGAGTATATCTTAAGAATACCTTAAGCCTAAACTAGTTGAGGCAACAACCTATATAGTTTGGTATACCTAGGATATATATTGGGAATACCTTAAGCAAAAACCAGTTGTCGTAGAAGTCTATAGAGTCTGGAATACCTTGGGCATACCTAGGGTATATATTGGAAATACCTTCGGCGTAAGACAATTGTAACAATAATGTAAACTGTTTGGTATACCTATGGCATATGTTGGGTATATCTTGAACACACCTTAAGCTTAAACCAGTTGTGGCAGCAGCCTATATAGTTTGGTACGCCTTTGGTATATCTAGGGTATATCTTAAAAATACTTTAAGCCTAAAGTAGTTGAGGGAACAGCCTATAAAGTTCGGTATGTTAGGTTTTTTATGTGTATATCATACATATAATGTAGCAGAAAAATAAAATAAAAAAAACCAAATGATACATCCTGTTTCATCAAAATTAATTAACCGAAAAAAAGGGTTTGAAAATTTTACCTTTAATTTCTTGACTTATTTTCACTTCTTCTTGTCAGATTGTCGTAAATTACAACAATTCAAGCTAATGGTGATCCACACGAAGGTAGTAGAAGAAAACCTCTTAGGAAAATAGCATTGAACAATTATTTTGTGCCAGCAAAATAATTGTTCTATTTGAGAAAGTATCTAGAAAATTAACAATTAATTTTCTATAATGGCTAGGGTTTTTTTTTTTGGGTAAAAATACCCTTTTATAGGTGTTTCCCAAACACCATAGGTTAAAAAAAATTCCAAAATACGATTAGGGGCTTGCCAAATTGGCACAAAATTGCCTCATTAAGGGCAATCGACAACACTGGCCATGCCCAGTATGCTGGGTAGGCCAATATGGCAAGCCTGCAAGGGCCCGTGACCCCTCCCGAGCATTTTTTCCTAGAATTTTTCCTGCAATCCCATCATGATTCGACCCCAAATAATTTTCTCATTATTTTGGATCTCATCTAAGACCATTTTATTCCTCATTCACACCTTCAAAATGTGTGACTCATTATGTTGGTCACTCAAATTAACAATTAATTTGAGCAAGTCATGAGCGGTATCTAGCAATAAATCATGACCCCCAATTGACTGGAAAGTTAGTGGTTTCACTACAAACCTTTCTATAAACAATATTCGTGCAATTTATCCTTTCGCCATCTTATACCTCACTCGGTTTAGAGCATGGACTATGTGTCAGCTCTTCGCTAGATTGATTACGTCACACCTAGCCCAAGTGATGTTAGATCTTGTCACTAAGACTCATTACTCAATTTAACATGTCATTGAAGACCATCTTCATGACATTTTCACTCTGGCTAAAGATTCCTGAGTAATGATCCCTACAAGAGGCTGTGGGAATACACTCCCTCTATCAGGAGCAATGAATCCTTTGTTGGCTACTCAATTACCTTCGAATACCTCAAGCTGTACCCAATCATCACCCTATGAGCGACCTCTGTGAGGCAACAAGGAATGAAGTCAAAGCACAGAATTAATATCCAATATATCATTGAGTACCTCAAGTCTAAGGATATTTGCATCATTGCAATGAAGAGACAATCATTGATATTTGAATAGATAATTCATATGATTATCTCATAGCAGGTCATCCAATGTACTTAACATCTCCTAACAAGCATTCACATGTTAACTCTGAACATCTCCTGCTCACAGCTTATGAGATGTACTACTTGATCCAACCAAATAATACAACATATGCTAGTTTATCCGGATTAATAATGTCATATCTCATTAATCTTATGACTAGGGATAATTTAGATACAACATAATTACACATGATAGGAATCTCATTATCATGATCTCATCATGATTTCCTTCATGCTATGTTATGTATCAAGGATTTAATTAATTAATTTAAGATCACTATCAATTCACATATCAAATGAACATCAAATTAATGAAAATGCATTTATTCATATAAAATAAGTTTGTACAATAAGAGCTAAAGGTGATTGCCTTTAGAGCACCTTCCTAACATACTTCCACTTGCACTAAAGTCAATCGCTTTATATCTAATACCATAGGTGAGTACATGAAAGTCATATTTCTTTTGGGGAAGTGGCTTTGTGAGTGGATCAGCAATGTTCTAATTTGTAGGCACTCTTTCTATCTTTACATCACCTTTATCTATGATTTTCTCTAATCACATGGCAGTGTCTGAGCACATGTTTGATCTTTGATGAGATCTTGGCTCCTTTGCTTGTGCAATGGCTCCATTGTTGTCACAATATAGCTATATTGGGACAACAATGCTAGGAACCACTCCTAACTCTGTGATGAACTTCTTTATCCAAACTCCTTCCTTGGCTGCTTCGAAAGCTGCTATGTACTCTACTTCAATCGTAGAATCTGCAATTGTTTCTTATTTGGAACTCTTCCAACTGACTGCACCACCATTAAGTGTGAATATGTAACCTAACTAGAATTTTGAGTCATCCCTATCAATTTGGAAGCTAGTATCGGTATACCCACTTACCTCAAGGTTTCCATCTCTATAAACTAAGAATACATCCTTATTCTTCTCAAGTAATTAAGGATATTCTTGACAGCCACCCGATGACCCTCACTAGGGTCCGATTGGTATTTGTTTGTGATGCTTAGAGCATATGATACATCGGGTCTAGTACATATCATAGCATATATGATTGATCTTATAGCCAAAGCATATGGAATCAAACTCGTGCGTGCCCTCTCGTCTTCTATTTTTGAACACATACTTTGAAAGGGTTATCCTATGAGTCATAGGGATAAATCCTTTCTTGGACTGATTCATGCTAAACTCATGTGTGTCCTCTCGTCTTATGTTCTTGGACTATCCTCTTTAGTATCGTATTTATGTATATAGACTGAAAGAGACCAAGCAATCTCTTAGATCTATCTTTATGGATCTTTATCCCCAAAATGTAGGTTGCAACTCTAAGGTCTTTCATGGAGAAATTCTTGGATAGCCAAATCTTGATAGATTGAAGAGCTAAGACATTGTTTCCCATAATTAATATGTCATCTACATATAGTATAAGGAAAGCGATTACACTCCCACTAACCTTCTTATAAACACAAGGTTCATCCGGATTTTGTGAGAAACCAAACTCTTTGATTGTTTTATCAAACTGGATGTTCCAAATCCTTAATGCTTGCTTTAATCCATAAATGGATTTTTGAAGCTTGCACACCTTTTGGCCATCTTTATATATGAAGCCCTTTGGTTATGTCATGTAGACATCCTCGGTTAGGTTTCCATTAAGGAAAGTTGTCTTCACATCCATTTGCCATATCTCATAATCATAATGAGGAGCGATGGCCATAAGTATCCTTATTGATTTAAGCATAACTACTAGGCTAAAAGTCTCATCATAGTCAATTCCTTGCCTTTGACAATAACCCTTGGCTACTAGCGTAGCTTTATGGGTAACAACATTACCCTCCATGTCGGTCTTATTCTTAAAGAACCGTTTGTACCTTATAGGCTTTATTCCTTTAGGTCGGTCAACCAAGGTCCATACCTGATTTTTATACGTGAAATCCATCTTTGATTACATGGCCTTTAGCCATTTATTAGATTCTGAACTTTTCAAAAATTCTTCATAGCTAGTAGGCTCATCATCATCTGTAACACCCATGAAGTAAAGCCTAGAAGACTAGGTGGTGAATAAGGGTAATTTGGTAATTAAAAGTAAGAATTTAAAATACATACATATACATGAAAATTAAGAATATACGAGAGGTATATTGTGAGCATATAGGAGTATATATAAGGGCATATGTAAGGTATATTGATGAGTTTTGGCTTAGGAATGATATTGGAAGTTTTAAATAGAGTGAAACATTGAGTTGAGAAACAGTGACGCCCGTGACCATTGAGCATAGTGGAATTCTGTGGAGAATTCTAGAAAACTTTAAGGTGGTTTAATGATTATTGGAGTGTCATGCCCATGACACATGTAGTCATGACTATGACTCCTCTATTATATAAGGAGTTGCACCGCCATTCTTCATTTTATATCGGCCATTCACCCCATATACCCCATGACACGATCTCCCACATCTAAAGATAATATCCTAGCATATTTCTATGAGTTTTTGAGTGTTTAAACACTAAAACCTACATTAAAACCAAGATTTAGCAAGGATTGAAGATTAGACACATAAAGAGAGAAGAGTAGAGAATATAAGCTTGTAAGGAGAAGAGGGAGCTCGATTTTTCCCTCAAGTTCATACTTATTTCAGCCATTTTAAGGTAAGGAAAACAAATTCTCTCTATCTCTTTAGGATGATTTGAGCATGGTTGGTGTGTTTACTTTGGTTGGAAGAAGAACATGTGTGTTTGGGTTTTTGGTGTGAAGAAGGGTGTTGGGTTTCTTAATAAAGAGAGAGAATCATGCACAATAACTTTAGTTTAGAAGCCATGGGGTTATATTTATGATTTTGTATACTTTCCATAGACATAGAAATGATATTTGGTTATGTTTGTTATAGAAAAACAAGATAAAGAGGAAGGTCATAATCAAGGAGGGTAGAACAAGCTGCTTAATTTCATACTGTTTGTACATATATGCATTTTTGTTCACTTATTTTGCATGTTTGTATCTATGGATTGAGTAAATGGTAAGTTAAAATGATGGATTTGTGTGACATGACATGTGGAAAAACAATGAAATGACATGTTGTACATAAAATGAGTTGTTATGAGTATGTAATGGCATGTTAGAGAGCATAAATGGGTAGACCTAAGTATGTTGGCATGCAAAAGCATTAAATGATGATAAATGTGTTAGTTGATTATTGATTTATAAATGATATGCGTTAAATTGGTTGTTGGACATGCTGTGAGCCTTTGAAATATTGTTAAATAATAGTATAATCAATTGGTTTTGATAAATGGGTATTATGTGTCTTAAAAGCCACTTGAGTCACGCCTATGACTCAAAGTGTCACACCCATAACACTGTCTTATGAAAATTTTAAGTGTTTTGTGACTTTTTAACATGATTAAAGCATGCCAATAACTATTTCATGATTTTATACAATGAAATATCATATGGTTACATGATTTTGAACATGAGAATGCATTGGTGATACATGTGTAAGAGGTATATTGATTATGACAAATACAGACATGTTGGAAATAAATAATTAATGACTTTAATTGCCCAATTGTCTACTTGAGAACTAGTTTATGATATATGATGTACTATTAAAGGGGTTTACAGTACCGATGTTGATATGATCAAGGATAGGATGGCTGAAGCTCCACGAACGCCCCTAATCCTATTTGTATTCAGATGATGTGACTATGATTAGTCAAGGTGACTGAAGCTCTAAGAGCACCCTTGACTTGAGACTATAGTGAGTAGGGTGGCTAAAACTCTACGAGTGCCCCTATTACACACCCCATATCCATATAGTCTGGGAACGAGATTTTGGGCTAAATAAATAAATAAAATAAATGTAAAAATCTATTAAGTGACTTAAGACACAGTGTAGGAATGGTGTTATAAAGGAACATGAATGTTGTTATATGAGCTTGGTATGTTATTTTCTAAGTTATGCATGTATTTATTTGTTTATATATAAATACCATGAGTTATGTATGCCATGCACTTCTGTGATTGCTTAGGAGAACTTAAAAGCCTATATGTACCACTAAGCTAGAAAAGGGTTAGCACGAGTTTTTCTCATACAGGTCCAGGAGCTTATAAATAATATATTTGAAGGTGATAAAGAAGAGTACAAGCCCATTTCAGAGGAGACATTGAGACCCGATTTGTGGGTCTATGACATTACACTTTTATATTTCATTTTATTCATGCACATAGAGCTAGTTAGCATGTTTTGTACATAATGAAGAAAATGTTTTATTTGGTGATACAATTGATACTTATATGAATATGAATAAGGCTTGTAAGCTGTAAATGAGTTAATTTTGGTAATAAAAAAATATGTGGCAAGTGATATATAATATAAAAAGATAAAGTCAAATTGAGTATGAAAGTTGATCTAAGTTTTTATTGGGTTTTGAGAATAAATCACATTCATAAAACGCAGCGGAAGATAAAAATTTTCAACACCCGAATCAAATGATTCTACTTGTACCATTAAAACTAATTGAATCAAAACATAGTTAGAAATTATACATTTAATTTCTTGTGTCAATTCTCCAAATTTCCTTCTTATTGGGTTGTCGCAAACCACAACAATTCAATTTAGGATTATCTCTAATGATAATTCATGCGAAAATGAAGAATGAAATCACTAGGGTATGTCTTGAACACACTCTATGTGTTAGCAAAGAGTGGTGTTCTTAGAGAGAAAAACCAAAAAATTATCAAATAATTTTATAGAGGCTATCATTATTTTTCTGATGTAAAAATGCTATTTATAGGTGTTCCTAAACACTCTAGAGTTGACAAAATTACCAAAATAGATTTTGGGGGCTAAATTGGAAATTTGGCTAGCATTGGCCAACATTAGCCAATTCATTACATTGTACACCATGCTGGCTAGGGCCAGTGTGTGCATAGCCCATATTGCCAGCCTTGGGCTGGTAGCCTTGCCACAGGCCCATGCGGGTCCGCGGCCTCAAATCGATTTTTTTTCCGTGATCTCATCACGATTCAACCCTAAATAATTCTCTCATATTTTTGGATCTCATCCAAGACCATTTTATTCATTTTTCACATCTCCAAAGCGTGTGATCCATTAGGTTTCCAATTATGTTGGCCACCCGAATCAACAATTAATTCAAGCAAGTAATGAGCAGTATCTAGCAACACATCATGACTCCCAAATGACCGGAAAGTTAGTGGTTTGACTATAAACTTTTCCATAGACAACAATATATGCAATTCGTCCTTTCACCATTCTATACCCCACTCGATTCAGAGTATGAACTATGTGTTACCTCAGATTGACTACGTCACATCTAGCCCAAATGATGTTAGATATTGTCCTTAAGACTCATTACTCTATTAGACATGTAAATGAAGACCATCTTCAAGATGTTTCCACTATGGCCAAAGATTCTCAAGTAATGATTCCGACATGAGGTCATTGGTATACTCTCTCTCTATCAGGTGCGGTGAATCCTTTGTTGGCTACCTAATTACCTTTGAATATCTTAAGCTGTACCCAATCACCATCTAATAAACGACCTGAACGAGGCAACAAGGAATGAAGTTAAAATACAAAATCAGTATCCAATATATCCTTGAGCACCTTAAGTCTAAGGATACATGCACCGTTGCTATGATGAGACTATTATTGACATTTGAATAACTAATCCATATGATTGTCTCACAGCTGGTCATCCAATGTACTTGACTACTCTTAGCAAGTATCCACATGTTAACTTTGAACATCTCATGTTCACAGTATATGAGATCTACTGCTTCATCCAATCAAGGAGTATAACATGTGTTAGTCTTTCTGGATCAACAATGTCCTATCTTGTTGATCCTATAACTAGGAATAATTTAGATACTAACATAATTACACATGATAAAAGTTTCATTATCACGATCCCATCATGATTTTCTTCATGCCATATTTCATATCATGGACTTTCACTAATCAATTTAAGATCTTTATCAATTCATATGCAAATGAATACTAATATAATGAAAGAATGTCTTAATGAATGTGTACACTAAGTGCTAAAGGCGATTGCCTTTTGGACACATCTCTAAATGTTGTTATATAAAAAAATTTAAATTTGCCCAAGTTCATTTAGCTAGTTTTGTGGCATTCTGCTTATATATTGGGATCACTCCTAGTATATAAGTGGGGTGTCACATCTGCTATAAGCAAAATATTGTTATGATCACTTATGAGAAATTCATATCTCTCAAGAACATTATATATCCTACTAGATCTATGAAGAACTTGTGTATTTGAAGGTGTAGCTATTATTTCTTCTTCATGAATAATAGGCTCGGGTTCAAGCAGTTGATCTGTGTTTGTTAGAGCATCTTGAGCTTCTTCAAGTTCAAACTTGCTCCCATTATCTCCTTTAAGAAAAAACTTTTTCTTTAAGAAGGTAGCATACTTTGAAACAAATATCTTTTATTCCAAAGAATTATAGAATTGATATCCAATCATTTCTTTAGGATATCTTACAAACAGACATCGGTCAGATTTAACTTCAAGCTTATATGATATTGTTCACTTCACATAAGCTAGATAACCCCATATTTTCAAATGAGAAAGGACAGACTTGTTCTTATTCCACATCTCATATTGTGTAAGATCAACAAACTTGGAAGGGACCTTGTTTGATATGTAAACATCGGTCTCTAATGCATATCCCCAAAAGGACTAGGAAGATTTGCAAATCCCATCATAGACCTCATCATATCTAATAAAGTTCGGTTTCTCCTTTCAGCCACCCATTGTGTTATGGCGTGAAAGGTGGAGTCCACTAGGATAAAATCTCATTATCGCTAAGATAAACCTGAAACTCTTGGCTCAAGTATTCACCACCATCTCGATTAGATCTAAGTGCTTTGATACTTTTGCTAACTTGTTTCTCCATTTCATGTCTAAATACTTTGAACTTTTCAAATGCATCAGACTTGTATCTAATAAGATACGCATACCCAAATCATAAGTGGTCATCACTAAAGGTAATGAAGTAGGGATAACCACCTCTAGCGTGCATGGACATTGGCCCACATACATTTGAATGTATTAGGTCTAATAGCCTATCAGGACATTCACCCTTTCCCTTGAAGGGTAACTTTGTCATCTTGCCTAATAAACATGATTCACATATGTCATATGATTCATAATCAAATGACCCCAAGATACCATCTTTATATAGCCTAGTCATGCGCCTCTTATTTATGTGGCCAAGACGACAATGCTATAAATATGATGGTTTAGATTTATCGATTTTAATCCTTTTATTATTATCATTGATATTATAAATAGAATTAGACATGTCAAGAATGTAAATTCCATTGCATAATGTTCCAGTACCATAAAAAATATCATTTAACATAATTGAACAACCATTGCTATTAATAGTTAAATTAAGTCCACTTCTATTCAAACAAGAAACATAAATTATATTCTTAGTCAATGCTGGAACATCAAAGCAATTTTCTAATTCTATTACAAGCCCATTCGAAAGAGTCAAAACATATGTTCCCACAGGTAAGGCAGTAACTCTTGCTCCATTGTCAACACGTAGGTCTTACTCTCCCCTTTTGAGCTATCTACTGCTCCTTAGACTCTGCATATTAGTGTATATGTATAAACCACATCCGGTATCCAATACCTAAATGTTATTACTAGAAACAGTATGAACATCAATAACAAAAATACTTGGAGTAGATGGGGCATCAAATACCTTTTTCTTCAAGGACTCCAAATAAGCCTTGTAATTTCTCTTCCAGTGACCATCTTTGCCACAATGGAAGCAATTCCCTTTTGAAGCAGTCTCTTTGCCTTTCTTCTTGGCCATGCCTCCCTTAGTCTTTATGGACTTCTCCTTCTTCTTCTTCTTGAATAGTCCACTAACATCCCAGCCTTACTGCCCTTCTTGACATATGGCTTAGCTGTCTTCAGCATGTTGATAAGCTCGAGAATAGAGGTGGAAATATGGTTCATCCTATATTTAAGAACAAAATGCGCATAACTATTAGTCAAACCACTAAGAATTCAATCTATACTTAATTCATGGTCCATCACAAATCTCAAGGCGGCCAACCTCTTAATATAGCTATTCATCTTTAGTGCATATTGCACTGGAGATGTCCCCTCAATCATCTTGGAGTGGAAGAGCAGCTTAAGGATCTCGAACCTTTCGGATTGTGCTGGTTTGTCAAAGGCTCCCTAAGATGATAGACAGTATTAGCATCATAGCATCATGCTGTTTTGCAACTCAGATGACATAGTAGCAAGCATGATATAACTTGTCATCTCACTATCATCAAAATGCTTCTTGTAAGCCTTATAAACCTCTTTAGAAGCACCAATAACGGGAGGGGGGGGGGGTGAGAGGGGTCGGGAAGTGGCTCATCCAAGACATAGCCTATTTTCTCATATTTGAGAACAATTCTCAAATTCCTAAGCTAGTCTAGGAAATTGGCACCAGTCAATTTGTTTGTTTCCATCAAAGATCGTAAATTCACACTTGTAGACATGATGATGATGACTCCAGCAACCTAGATGCAAAATAGATCATGTTAGAGAATTTACATGAATGCATTAAATTAGGACTTTAATAAAATGCATTATGGCTTCCACTATTTTATTGCGAATCCATAGCCCTTACTATGAACTCGAGAGAACCCGTTAGAAGTTCTCCTAATGGGTCGGTATCCAATTCCAACTTAAGAATGAACTTGAGTGTGCTCAATAAGCCTTTTTATGTCAAGTTGGTAGGTATCTAATCCATACCAATTGCATCCCGCATGCAACTACCGAATTGTGCTATCAACTTATGTGTGCACAAATCATTGGGCTATCAACTCTTCATGCATGTACATCTCATGTACACTTGCCCAACATCACCTCCAATTCACATTGACCTTGAGTGTGCTCAACCAATTAAGTCCAACCTATTAATCATGAAATCACATTTCAATGGTTCGAACATATTCTTATAGAGCGGGCTTGAGTGTGTTCAACAACCCTATACCTAGAAGAACTCTAGTTCTCCCCATATTAATGGAAGGCGTTAGACTTAATTATTATTTATCGAGGGATTTTATTAATTAAGTCTCATCATGTTATTTTAGCATGCATTTATATATCCATTCATCACAAGAATATATAAAAGATAGTTACCTAACTACATGACATGATTATGGACATACTAATGTCAATCCCTTGAGTCAAAGAGAGATTGACTAGGTTTGACCTAGGTATATGCATGAGTTACAACCCAAAATAGAAATTCAAAATTCCTATTTCTAATTCTTCATCTTTATGGCACCTCCTCCTTGCTTCTTGTTCCTTTGCAACTCCAATCTTTCCTAATGCTATGTAATCTAATTGCATATTTTCAAAAAAAAAAAAAGGCCTCAAGTTACATTTGAGGGGAGTGAGATGAGAAGAGAAATACACAAGAAATGAGGAGAGGTAGGGACATGCAGACTCTATTTACCATAAAGTTAAAACTAACCATGCATGCTTAATCACATTGGGCTTAGGTCCATAATCATCCATCATGCAATCCACACACCCCTAGCATGCATTCTCTAATGCATAAAATAAAGATAAATTAGATAATGACATTTTGATTCCAATTAGAAAAATCGGTTTCCACACTTGAACCGAAATTGCCTACTTTTTGTTAATTTGGCCAATTCTATTTTACATGATATTTAAATATGGATTTTAATAGTTAAGCACATTAAATTAAATTCCATATTTCTAAAATTAATTGAAAATTAATCCACCTTCAAATAAATTATAATGATGTTAAAATTTATCAATTTAATTTTTAACATGCACATTATTATCTAGTCACACTAGAATTGCAATTGCTCAACTTAAATTGATTCAAAATCAATTCCAAAAATTTCCAAAAAATTCTAGAACCTCATATCATCAGTCCAAGCACCATTAGGCTGGTTCAAAATGGTCAAAATAATTTTTGGCACAAGCCAAAATATTAAGATTAGTGAACAGACATAAAAAGAGCTCAAACTGACACATATTACAACTAGAATTTATTTGAAAATTAAAATCTGAGAAAAATAATTTTAGCATAAATCTAACATCAAAATAACATTATAATTATCACATAAAATTATTTTGAAGGTGCTAGAACCATAATAAATATATTCAAAAAAATTCAAACAAAACAGTCTCGTCGGGTGTGCTAAAACAACCCGATATGGCAATTTATTTGTAAAATTAATTAAAATAATTTTTAATTAATTTCTTAGCACTTCCATAGGCTTAAACACATTCTCAAAGTCTCCAAATAATATTTTAATAATCAAATTAAAAAAATATTATCATAAGCCACATCAAACAAATCGAACAAACAACACTTGATCAATAAAATATAGTTTTAGGCAATTTTTCAATAAATCCGAAATTAATTATTTGAATCTCATTCAAACCATTTTTTAATCATAATTTGGAGAAATTGGTTTAAAAAATTAAAGGTATCATTTCTAACCATTATTTTTATCAATTAATTTTAATGGCACAAGTTGAATCCTATGATTCGGGTTTTAAAAATTTTATTTTCCACTGCGCTATTTTGTATGTGATACATCTTCAAAACCCAATAGAAATTAATTTAGAAACTGACTTGGTTAATTTTTCATTTGTAGGCATGCTTAAAGAGGAGAAGAAGGAAGCCAAAGGTGGCACTAAAGAGGATGAAGTGGAGGCATTTCCAAAGCCTAAATTGTACAAGGCACCTGAGCCCTATAAGCCTCCTATACCATTCCCTAACAGAGTACGAGAGCAAAACAAAGGATAAGACATTCTCTGATTTGTTTGAATTGCTCAGCAAAACAAAGGATAAGACATTCTCTGATTTGTTTGAATTGCTCTCTAAGATGATATTAATGTTCATTTGTTGAATTATGTCAGGAAAATACCATCTTATACTAAGTTTGTCAAGGAGTTGCTGTTAAATAAGAAGAAATTTGGGGATAAAGAAAAGGTTTTGATACCTAAATCAACTTGTAAACTTCTTGAGCAGCAGCTGCCTAAGAAGAGAAAAGACCCTAGAGCTTCACGGTAGATATCACTATAGGTAAAAAGGAAATAACAAAAATGCTTGATTTGGGAGCTAGCATCAACTTAAAGTCTTACTTGTTGTATAAGCAATTGGGTTTATGTAAATTGTAGCCTACTAATATGCGCCTACAATTAGGATATGGATTATTAAAGCATCCAATCGAAGATTTATTAGTACAAATTGATTGTTCATGTTGAGTTTGTGGTAATTAACATGCCTAATTATGGAGTAACCATTTATGGCAACAACTAAGAAAATTATTGATGTTAAACATGATAAATTGCCTTTGACAGTCTTAGGGGTGACCATTGAGCTTAAAATATTTGATTCTCCATCTGACTTTTCTAGTCCAACTTTGAATGATTATTTACATACTAACTATGCTAATAGTGATGGTTTGAATGTGCAGCAAAGAAGAAATGGGTTTGGATATGTTGTGTTTGTGGTAGGAAAGGATGACAAGCTTAAGTGGATACATGGCCACCTTAAAAGGAAACAAAATAGTAATAATGTCTGGCCAAAGACATTAGATGTGGCGCTTATTGGGAGGCAATCCGAGTTCTAGTTTGCATTTCCCTTTATTTCTAGCTTTTAATTTATTTGATTGAGTTTTTATTTGTGATTAGTGTCTAATTCCCATTTATCTTGTAGGAGCTATGTAATGAGGAGCATTGGAGGTGTTAATTATGGTTTTGGACTTGAGTGTGAAAAGAAATTCGGGCAAAAAAAAAGTGATATGTAAAAAAAAATAGACAAGGTAAATGTAGTTGTTGTCTATAGAGTTGTCACAACCCTATGACAACCATCATATGCTCGTGATGAGTGGTTCTTCTTGAGTCACTATCACGAGTGTGCTAGGTGTCAGGAGGGCGCGATAACAATTCGACATCTTTTCACTACAAATAGTCGTTACGAGCACACGACCACCATTACAACCATATGACAGTAGAGCAGCTGAAGCCACTGTCACACGTGTGACTCACAGTGTGCACGACATTGGCCCAGTAGCATCCCATCACGAGCATGCGATGGTCATCGCGAGCTCGTGACACTGGCAGCTCGAGAAATAATTCAATTTTCTTAATTCTTTATTTATTTTATTATTTAATGGTGCCCTAATTTCTCTTTTGTGCATATTTTTTCTTCTACCCTAGCTTTTCTATTCTTTAACCACTACCACCACCTCTCTTCTTCTTCTTCTTCTTCTTCTTTTCTTCTTCTTCTTCTCAAAATCCCATACCCTAGCCTCAATCTCCTGGAACTCGATTGCTCCACACCAATAATTCACAATCTCATAATACTCATTACCTAACGATTCAATACCATATATTTGTAGAGATTTCTAATATGGGCAGATTCAAGAAGGTGGCATAAAAGCCACCTCGAGTTGAGGCACATGACGAGCATGAAGATGGAGACTCAGGCCTATAACACCCACCATATAATTAGAATTTTCTCTAATTATATGGAAGATTATTACCATGCATGACTTTCAAAAAATGGTAAATTTAAAATTTGTTAATGCACCATGACCATGATGTCTTGATAAAATGAAATATTTATACATGCTTGATGTCACGACTACTAATTTGGATACCAATAAATGAACACATCTTGACAATGGACGCACTACATTGATTTGAAGCTAAGTGTGTTAGCTATTGAAATATTGCTAAAATGACTAAAATCTAATTTTCAATATAATAAAAGTGAGAAATTAAAATAAAAATATTTTAATTATAATTAATTGAGTGAACTTGTAGATTTGGATTAAATTGTAAATATGTCATTTTTGTTCTGATACATGGATTGTGAAACCGAGAGAACAGTTATATAGAGTATATTATGATGTGAGTAATAATATTGTAGAAAATTTATTAGTTTAAGGTTTAATTTTAAAATCAAGGTACAAATTAGATTGAAAGGATAATATTTTGAGGGATAATTTGGGAATTATGGAAAGGATTTAAATTAAGTATGCAACTTGATACTTGTATGGCATGCAAGATAACCACAATTTAGTTAAGATAAGAAAGAAAAACATATGGTCTTCATGCATATACCTTGAATTTTCAAATAAGGAAATGCCACCTTTCAAAGGCTATGTACATTGTATATGCAAATTTAACAGGCAAGTGCTACCTTTCACTTTTTTTTTATATGTTAGATAAACCTCACATGCATACCGCCACTCATCCTCCATTAAATTAACAAATTCACTAACTATTTTATAAAAGACAAAACTAGCCATACTTTTTCTTCATTAAAACTTAAATCTTACTTTTATCTCTTTTCCACTCCAAACTTCTTCTCTATTGTTGTCCCACTCATGCTTTCTCACTCTAGGGTTTCTTTATGGAAATTGAATACTTAAGGCTTTATTAAACATAAAAAGGTGAAAATTAGTAAGAAATTAACAAAGAAAATGAGAATTTGTTTGTGACGTGGTTCGGCCAAATTGGATTTTAGGCGTTGGCCCGGAAGGAATAAATAAGCCATAAGGAAGGGATTGAGCATGATCCGGGTCATGGGGTTAAAAAGCACTTTATGGTAAAGGTCTGTACATATTTTCATAACAATCTTTATGGGTGTGTTGTATGGATACCATGTAAAATTATATAAATATTTTATTGATGTGTTTAAATGTTAAGTTGAGTATTGTGAATGATCTAGATCTTATGAAATGTGGATACATGATTATGCTAAAGAATATTTTATAGATGTGTTTAAATGTTAAGTTGAGTATTGTGAATTATCTAGATCTTATGAAATGTGGATACATGATTATGCTAAAGAATTGTTTACTAAATAGGCATAATTGAGTAAAATAAATGTGGATGATTTCTTTTGGCAAGTCTAAAAATCTCAAAATCATTAATATGAGACTTAATAGTAATAATATAGAGATAAAAAGAGTAAATGTGGGATCTTAAAAATGAGAAGTTGTTATGCCATTTTGATGAGAATAATGTAAACTTGTTGTACATAACCACATTCAGGTTTAAATGGATGTAATATTTTTGGTTGCATGAGTTATTTAAATTATGAATTTGTAAGTTCTTTTATGATGAATGTATGAGTTAATTACGATGAACCTGTGAGTTTATTTCGATGAACCTATGAGTTCATTGTGATGAACCTATGAATCAATTGTGATGAACCTGTAAGTTATGAATGATGAACCTATAAGCATTAAACAATGAACCTGCAGTTCTAAATGATGAAACTATAAGTTTTGATTGATGAATCTGCAATGTGTGGCATGATTATAAATGAAATGAAATGTAGCTATTTATTTTTAAGATACTAAAGAACTATAAATGTTAAAAACGATATAGGAACATGGTTGATTGATTTATAGCAAGATAATTTAATGAATTGGTTAAGGTAATTTATGGGATGATTGATGTATGAATATTTGGTTGAGATTGTTTTGTCTGTACTAGGGCTGTTTAGCGATAGGAGAGAATAGGGTATGGTACCATGGTAGGAGGTTAAGGGGTCTTAAACTTATTGTGAGCACCCTTGTACCTAATAGTTGTGCAAGATTAAGGGGTCTTAAGCTTGTTGTAAACACTCTCAATTAGGGAAGCACGGTGGAGCTTATGATATTTGGAAACTTATGTGATTTGTCATATTGTGATTACATTGTTATGATGGTATATACATGCATGTTATGTAACATCATCAACCGACCATACATGCATTATCACATGTATTCCATTTGAACATGTTCATTTTATAAATGTCATTTACATGAAACACATGCATACATATGGATTTTGGCATGAATGTGTTCACAAAATAGATTTGCCACGAGTCAGTTTATCGCAATAGGAGCAAGTTGCACGTGCCTAGTTATAATTTAAAAAAGAATGACAAGGTATTAGAAATAAAATTAAATAAAATAATTAAATTAAAAATAAATGAAACTTGACATAGTTAAATTAATTAAAGTAGACTACATGGTTAGATAGTATTTTTTTGGCATTGACTAGGTACATGTAAATATGTAGAAGAAATAATAATAATAATAATAATAATAATAATAATAATAATAATAATAATAATAATAATAAAATGGGCAGAAAAAAATAAAAGAAAAGAAAAGAAATGAAGAAGAGAAAGGGCAAGTTTCTCTAGCTCAAAAGACTGCACGACCTTATCTTATTCTTTCAAATTTATTTTGCTTCATTTTTGTCCTTTTCCCATGACCATACCGGCCAATTTTTGTTCATTCTTCCACTCAATTTTTGCAGAAAATTAGCCTTAATTAGTTTGGAATTGGTAAGTAATCATCTCTTCTTGTTTAAGTGTTCAATATGATTGATTAGGGTTTGTTTTAGGCAGTGTGTTGGCACTCATTTTTTATGCCCATAGAGACTAATTTTGGACAAATACAAAACACCAAACTTGTAGCTCTATTAAGTCTATGGCTATATAAATAGTTTTTCAAGATTTGGTGTCTATGAAAAGTATTTGCTTATGACTGAGACTGGTTTGGTTGTGGAACCTAGCTGAATCACCGACAATATTGATTATCTTTCAATATGGTAGAGACCGTATTTGAGGAAACTCAAAACAAAAAAGTTATAGTAATTTGTGTTATCTACCTGTATACTAAATTTAATGACCAGAATATAGGTGGATGTTGAGTTATGGTCAAGGGAATTATGTCTGTTACATAGTTTGAGCTGCCTACTTAGTGCCTAGTGCAGGTCCAGTAAATATTTTACCCATTTTGATCTCCATATAGACCTATTATGTAAATTATCAAAACACAAAAGTTATAGATATATGTCTTAGAAAAATTTGGGTACAAATATCACATTAATATGTTAGGTATTTTATAAGATATGGCTTTAAGAATTCAAACTGATCTGGATGCAATCCCTGTTCTTGACCAGTCATAAATACCCTACCATATGAGGATATTAGAGTGAGAATGGATGAAAGTTTTCAACATGAAAAATGTTCCATTTTAATATAGATAACTGTATACAAAGTTTCATAAAAATATAACTTGTATGTTATGAGATATGAAGAAGCAAATTTGATGTCCTAAAACTACCTAAGGGCAAAAAACAGAACATGAATATAAATTGCACCAAAAATTACACAATACCCCAATTGCTTTAAGATTGTAATATGTTATATATTTACATGTTAGATATAATTAGAAATAAGAATCATACAAATTGGACTAGTATAAAAAAAGTTATAAACTGCTAAACTCATAAAGGTCAAATTACCAAAATGGTAAACCTAGTTTGTGGTCCAAATTATGCATATTTCAATTTGTTCAAATTTTACTAAGTTTATTTAGCTACCAATTGATCAAGTATATATTTAATTAGGCTCACAGGATATTGGAGAACCCCAAGAAATTGAGAGATGATAAGTTAGAGGTTCAATATCAAAAGAAAATGTGAGTTTAATTATCAATCGATTTCTTTGGTATGTGTGATTATTACGTGCTACGTGTAATGTGACTTGATTTTCTTTATTTGAATTACATAATTGCTATGATATGGCTAATGAGACTGTATTGAATGTAAAGTACATGTTTGTATTACATGTATAGGTTTTCTTTGTACAAGGCAAATGTTGATTGAAATGTATAATGCTTGATGTAAAAATAATGATTGTTGCAAATGCATATGGACTTAAAAGGCGTTGTGACTAGCTAAATGGCATTGTAAAGCAAAAGAAGAGGTTTATGGCCCAAACAAATGTTTCAATGCAAAGGAAAAGGTCTATGGTCTAACAAATGTACAAATATTACAAATGATCAAGCTATCTAGCAAATGCAAATGTTCATATGGAAACCCGAGACAGTGTCTGTTTAGTCTGGTCACTACAAAAAGAAAATAACATAAACATAAGTATAAACAGATGAAATGTTTACATGAATTAATATTATTTGTATTGATATGGTATTGATAAATAGAATAACATATAAAATGTGTATGAATGACGATTATTACTTGTGATTGTGATTTTCTTGGTACTTTAGAAAGCTTTTGATGATTATTCTCACCGAGTCATAACCTACCAAATTGCATCATTTTCAGGTAGAAAGGAGTAGTTATCTCATTTTGGAGGTGCATACCACATAGGAGATATGGATCACAGGTCACCGCCCGAGCCTCACCAATATCTCTTTGCATTTCACATATGTATAGGGACATGTCTTTTATATTTTAAATGATATGTCTGCATATGTATAATATAGTAAATACTTAGTGATGTGATATATATATATATATATATATATAGTCAAGCTATTATGCTTTGTTGAATTGTTAAATGCTACAAAGTGATACTGCTATATGATTCATAAAAATAATTATCCCTCACTATAAATAGGATATTGTCTTATTCTCATGCAATACATGATAACATGATACAAGTATAAGTGATATTAGTGCAGCGATATATATTGTTTGGGAACATGTATAAGCATTAGAACATGATAACATGTGCATCATATGTCTTGAACATTGTCAAGTGACATAATTTCTTGTGTTATAGGGCCATGGTAGAACACAGTTCACCAAGCAGAGAGAGGTAGGCCAAATATCATTCATATGAGGCATCTCATCACTGACATAGAGACCAGCCTGCACTAGGAGTTAGGGCTCCAGTACATGCATCCCAATCAACACATGCAGAGATACCCTATGAGAACCTTGAGCAGGAAATATAGGGGCCAGAAAAGCAAAGGAAAAGATGTTATGACAAGCTAAGGAAACAAGGTGTAGTTGATTTTTATGGCACCACTGATCCAGTAGAGGCTGAGACTTAGCTCAAGAGAACACAGAAAGTATTATATGATGAAATGTACTCCAGATGAAAAATTTGATTATGCAGTATCTTTGCTTTAGGGTAATGCATATGAATGGTGGGAGATAGTTCCCAGCAGTGATGTACAGCCCCCTATTCTTACCTGGGATGATTTTGTCCTGGAATTTCAAAATAATTATATGCTAGATGCATATAAAGATGAGAAAAGAAGAGAGTTTCTGAATTTAAAGCAAAGAAACATGATTGTGGCAGAGTATGAGGTACAATTTAATAAGCTCTCCCACTATGCCACTCTTATGGTCTCTACAGAAAGAGACAAATGTAGAAAATTTGAAAGGGGCCTTAGATATGAAATCAAAAATTGAATCACAGCTACTAATCTCGATAGCTACACCAGACTTAGAGTTGCGCCTATTAGGATAGAAAGATTAATGAAACAAGCTACAAAACAACAATATAGAAAGGCAACAAGAGAATTTCCTGCAGAGTCCTGTAGGAGATAGGGAAAGAGGGGTAGATTCTTACCATCATAGTCTGGTAATAGGGGTACATACTCAGGCTCTAAAGGTCTGCTATGACTTCATTTTATTCTGGTAGAGGACAGAGTCAATATATGGAGCCGAGGTCTACTTGTATTCACTATAGGAGACAACATACAGGTGAATATAGAATGCTCACAGGAGCATGTTATTTTTGTGGGTCATTAGATCACATGTATAGAGATTGTCTACATAAAGTTAGATTTGCAGAGACTGGTAGAGGCAGAGAGATATAAAAAGCCACAATGGAGGCACCTAGCATAAGGTAGAGGCACGACTGGTGCAACAGGTAGAGGTGTGACTAGATATGAGGGTTAGAGTTCCATACCTCCTACACAGGTTAGAGTCTTGGCCATGACTAGATATGAGGCAGTTGATGCTCCAGAAGTTGTCACTGGTAATATTTTTATTTATGATGTACCAACATATGCATTGATAGACCCAGGTTCCACGCATTCATTTATTTCATCACATATGGCATCTAAATTGCAACAAAAGCATGAACCCTTGGGAACTGGCATAAATGTGAGTACTCTATTGGGAACAATCGTAGTTGTGAACAATGTATGCCGTGACTGTTTAATACGCTTTGATCAAGCCAAATTGCAAGCTGATTTGATTTTATTGCCACTATATGAATTTGATGTGATACTGGGAATGGACTGGCTAAGTAAACATTATGCGATAGTGAATTGTTTCACTAAGGAAGTAATTTTAGAGTCTCCAGACTAGTCGAGAGTTGTATTTCTAGGGGAACGAAAACTTGTACCTGCATGTTTAGTATCTGCTATAAAGGCGTTTAGAATGATCAAGGGTGGATGTGAAGCAAATCTAGCACATGTAACTAACACCAGAACCACCAACAGTTCACGTGAAAATATATTAATAGTGAATGAATTTTCAAATGTATTTCCAGATGATCTACCTGGATTACCACCTGCTGAGAGATAGAGTTCACTATTGATTTAGTACCAGGGGCAGCACCAATATCAGTACCACCCTATAGAATGGCTCCAGTTGAGTTGAAAGAATTGAAGACTCAATTGTAGGAATTACTTGACAAGGGGTATACTAGACCTAGTGTTTCACCCTGGGGAGCACTAGTGCTTTTTGTTAAAAAGAAAGATGGTACTATAAGATTGTGCATTGACTACAGACAGCTAAATAAAATGACAGTTAAGAATAAATACCCATTGCCCAAAATTGATGATTTGTTTGACCAGTTATAGGGAGCCCAAGTATTTTCCAAGATTGACTTGAAGTCGGGCTATTATCAGCTAGGGGTAGCAGGGGCAGATGTTCCAAAGACTGCTTTTCGAACCAGGTATAGACACTATGAATTCTTAGTCCTGCCATTTGGATTGACTAATGTTCTAGCTACATTTATGGCACTAATGAATAAAGTCTTTCAACCATATCTGGATAAATTTGTCATAGTATTTATTGATGACATACTGGTGTATTCAAAGGATAGGGAAGAACATGAACAACATTTGAGGATTGTGCTGCAAACTCT